>OMMV01019585.1:1595-13731 GCA_900302635.1 Chatrabus melanurus
TGGGGGGGGGGGGGGTGTGACGGATGAAGAGTAGATACCTCGGCAGCAGAAATAGCCTGGAGTGACTGTCACTAAGAGACACAAGAGACATTAAGAAATAACCGCATGCTCACGGCGGACAAAAACATCACTTCATCGCCACGACAACCCAGACGTGTTGAGTTTGACTGACGCCCGAAACAGGTTTTAAAAAGCAAACAGGTTTCAGAGAAGCTGGGAGAAGGTTGGGATAGAAGAAGAACAGTCTGCAAGCAACAACAATCAACCCAAAGCAGAAAATAATGAGGTGGAAACAACAAACAAACAAACAGGAGGACAGAAAGGTCATGGAAGTAAATAAAGTGATTCACACAAACGGGATGGAGGGAAAACGATGAGATAGAGGAGAATCCCAACCTATACGAGATGAGATGGAGCTACTGGAATCGGAGCGAAGAATCTTAAGTCCGGGATGTTGCACTGAGGAAAGAGAAAAAGGGAGGGAGAGAGGAAGGGAGAGGTGGGGGTGGGGGGGAGAGAACTGAGGACCATGCACCATGCAAATCATTTAAGAGAGAATGTTCAAATAATACAGGACAGAGACCGAGGAGAGCGCCGGTCCAGACCCACAAAAACAGACCAAAAAAAAAAAAACGTGGAAAGATGAACGTGGATAAAATAAGAGAGAAAAGATGACGAGCTCCTCGAGGCTCGGAGTGAAACTGAGGCAGGAACAAAGACAGTCGGTGGCGTTTGGCGTGGAAACGCTTTGGAACTTTGGAAATGTGTTTGTGTTGGTAAAGAAGAGTAGAAAGAGTGTGAAACTGTGAGGCTCCTCATGAGGGTTCATACGATAAACGCCCCCCCCCAAAAAACCACATGTCTCAACGGGTTTTACAGTCCGACCAATTAGAGACGGACAGAATATCAACAGCAGAAATACAACATAAATATATGAATTTTAAAAAAAAATGTACAGAGGACCATCAGTTTATCTCCAGTGTGACACGGGCACACACACACACTCGCGCGCACACACACACGCGCACACACATACACGTGATGCTTTTATGTCTACAGCTTGGCCTGAGCTACGAGTCTGAATTGTTTAAAAAAAAAAAAAAAAAATCTATAAACTCAATAAGTCCAACGTTTTAACACGACTCAGGTTTTAATTCATCCAACAGCGAATTTAGAAAAAGCGGCGAGGCGACATTCTGTGAAAATGATACACGTGTGTTTAGCTCGTGACTCGGGCTGTGAAAAATAAAAATAAAATAAATAGATAGATACAGCCGAGTGCCGTATTCCTTCGTTTAAGCGCTCTGTGCTCTAAATACATTGTTTTTATTGAACATAGCGCACGTTTTCTGGGATTTGTGCGCCGGTCTCGCTTTGGTTCATGAAGCAATGCTTCATTCGCACAATGAAACCTGGGAGAGAAATAGCGAGCGGTACATTTTGAATTTCATTCCTTTATTCGGGGATTCCACGCTTACAAAGACATTTGGACACCCAGACTCGAACTGCTGTCTCACATTTTACAACGACACGAGCGGGACTCGTTTTGACGCAGGAAATGAAGCAAGGCTTCATGCGGGCAATGAAACCTGGGAGATTTACCACATCGACTCAGCTGAGGAACGCTCCCGTCTTCTGAAGTAAAAAAAACACCACAAAAGGTCGCTTTCTGACCGCCTCATTATAAAGCTGT
The DNA here is from genome assembly GCA_900302635.1 of Chatrabus melanurus. Lineage (NCBI taxonomy): Eukaryota > Metazoa > Chordata > Actinopteri > Batrachoidiformes > Batrachoididae > Chatrabus > Chatrabus melanurus. The sequence goes on from OMMV01019585.1 coordinate 3,289, forward strand.
AAGCCAGACAACTTGGGTCCGACTTGTTCTGATCCTTTGATCAAAGATAAGTTTTTTCTTTGCTTTAATAAATTACACAGAAAAGACAACTGAGGTCTCCATTCTTTGTTATTCAGACCTGAATGGACTCTAAAACTCTTATTAGCTCAACCAGTAATTTACGTCACTTTTTTACCAAAATTGGAACAACGATCTTTTGACCCCTGTACAAACAAACGGACCTTTGTCACCATTTTCACCCCATAACTCCATAACATTCAGTCACAGATAGTCCAAACTATACCTTTCTGGAATCTTTATGATCAGGCAAATCATATGGTCTATGTTTCAATATGATTGGAGGATTTTAAATTTGTCCGGATGCCATCTTGGAAAATATGGCCACCATCTTGGATTTTCAAGCGGGTAGATTTGAAAAGTGACCTCTATAGAATATTTGTGCCAAATTTCATGCTTGTATCATTTGAAATATCTTGGCAATATTTGCAATTATCTGCTCTGCTCTGCAGAACCTGCAGCGACAAACCAGGGAACGCTTCTGCTTCAGAGACGGCGTTTTGTTTTGTTTTTTCCCCCTCGGTACTCCACGTGTAGACGTGCGCACACATTTGGACAGAGCTGAGTCAAGAGTGCGACGCCGCAGCTTTCAGGCGGCCGAAGACGGTCTGTCGATGTTTCGCGTCTGTAAATCTGCGTGAGAGAAGAGACGCCACTCACCTCGGCACGGGTCATTTTTGACCAAGAACTCATCCAGAGCCATCCAACCGCCGCCGACTCTCACCATCACCGTGCTGCGCAGGATCCTCACCAAACGCAGCTGCTGAGAATCTCCGAACTGGACGAGTCGGAAAATAAAGAGGAAAGTCAGTGTTGGAGCGTTGTTTACATGAAGGTCGTTTACTAAATGTGAACACAGTCACAGCGCCATGCAGCGACGGAGAACTCATGCAACGGCAGAATCGAAGGAAGTCACAGTTTGTCACCCAGCCGACTAAATCAAAGCGTTAAACGTTAGAAATCGCTCGACTCTATTCAGCCCCGAGTTTTAAGGAAGTTTCAAAGTCCAGAAAAGCTTCAGAGGAGGAATTTTCTGAATTTCTCTCCAAGCAGCTTGATTTATTTCCCAGCTTTCAGCCCACAGCACAGAAAGAAACGTCACCAAACCGCTAATTACCACGTTAGCCGCATTCCCGCCGCCCACTTTGTGCAATTTGTCATTTCCATCACCAAACAAATCACAGCAGGATCACAAACGGGACGGAGAAACCTGCTTACCGCTGCAAACGCCGCTTTACTTTTGAAATATTTTACACTTTTTTTTTTTTGGTTAAATAAAGAAAGGAAGGCATGCCATTGGTGGAGAAACAGGAAGCAGGTTTCACACATCCAATCACAGCAGCAGGAGACACTTTACCTGGTTTCCGAGGAAGAACTACAAAAATTCCAGCAGACACGGAGGAAGGAAACACAAGGAGAAAGAAACAGAGCAAGAGTGAAACGACACATCATGAAGGAACGTTCATCATTTATTTGTGTCAAATATCCAGAAACTGACGAGTTTAAATCTTAACGGCCGTTTACTTGTTCAGAATTAGTTTTGTGTGAACGCGTGGCTGCAGCGGCGATGTCAAAGTGGCAGCTGATGAATGAGCAGACGATGAGAGACAACATGTCCTGAAGTCGGACGCTGGACATCGTTAACGGCGGATAAGGAACACAGACAGCAGCCGGGACGAAGGAGAAGCTGCTGTTAAAACGCTGCACAGACGCACAAAGACTGAGCTTCTTTTACCGTTTGTCCAACAGTATATCCCTCCCCAACCCCCAATACTGCCCCCTGCTGTTACAAATGAGCATAAATCCACCACGGTTCCCGGGGTCAAGATAGAACCAAAGCTTCTGTGCCGACAACGAGAAACAGAAAAGGATGCAGATAAAACATCCTGGTGTTTGCGGCGCCTCACCGACACGAGCTCGTTTTTTTTTTTTTTTTTCCCCCCCCTTCGCATGACATCATCGCGTGACGTCACTGAGGTTTAATAAATCTGTTCAGCGCCGGAAGAACAGACGTCTCTCTGCAGAAAACCACATTTCAATATCTCACGTACTTCCTGAGGTTTGGTCATTAATGCATTTCAGACGATGACCTCCGATTTGACCTTTGACCTCGCCAGGACAGTCCACCGAGTTTAACCACACAGTTGGATTTAAATGGCTCTTTGTGTTTTGATGACATCGCAGACAGACAGACAGACACGGCCATTACAGCGGCCTGTTTCTGTTTCTCATTTAGGCGAATTATAACTTCTCAGAGAAAAGGAACGGCTGATTGACGTGTTTCTGTATTTAGACTCATTTAATAACGTCCGTCTGTCAATGAGATGTTTTTGGGAAGGAGTAAAAAAATAAAATAAAATGAAAACTTTTTTTTTTGGTCATTTGACCTTTCTACCAATAAAGAAAACCTTAACTTGAGCATCGCACACAAACTAGATTTGGTTCATTTACGTGCCGCGCTTTTACAACCGGCCTAATTAATACCCAGAAGCCCAGAGTGCATCTATGCCGTCACGTTTCCACGGTTACAACATGTTAATGTTCGAGTGATGACGTAAAGCACAGATGAGACACAACAAGCAGATTTCATGACAAACACAAACGTACGATGACACCGAGATGTCAACAGGCCGAGCTGTAACGTGTGGGTGAGGATGAATAAAAACCGTTGACCAAATCAGACCCGGGTCAGAATACATCTGCAAACAATTCTGGACAAACTGACCAGAAACCAGCGCGGAAAGTTTACGAATGAACTAAGAGCCTCGTTAATCAAGTTTCCTTAAACCGTCATCCTGGTGTGACAGCCCAAGATACTATAAACCCCCGACCAGACTATACCTGGGTACATTCAGGGCTAGTCCAGTGTGTATATCGGACTATTATTTAGGCTAGGCCCTTTCAGTCCCACCTAAAGGGAGGGGTACACTATGCACTAGAGGGGTACAGCCTGCACTAGAGGGGTACAGCCTGCACTAGAGGGGTACACTATGCACTAGAGGGGTACAGCCTGCACTAGAGGGGTACACTATGCACTAGAGGGGTACAGCCTGCACTAGAGGTACACTGTGCACTAGAGGGGTACAATCTGGAATAGCCCAGAATATAACCCATGGTTTAAAGCAGTCTGGTGGATTTTATACCTGGGGTATATTTAGGGTTAGGCCACACTGTACCCATGTAGAGTTTGGGGGAGGGGTGGAACAATCTGACCTGCTACACCGGGAAACTTGGTCTTCTAGAACTTGACTTAATGTCAAACCGTGTGGATCAGCACAAACATCAGAGCGAGCTGGATTCTGGCCAATCACACCATTTATTTGCAAATCCTCTTTGATCCACGTTATCAGTTAGAAATCAATAAATCACCAAGAATCACAAACATTTCCTCTTTTCCTTAAAATAAATTTGTTAAGAGTTTTTAAACTTTTATTAAATGTCTTGAACACGGAGCGGATGTCTTACCCGATATTTGTTCTCTCCGATCTGCTCCACCTGGAACCTTTTGGCACATTTACACTGGGCCACCTGCCGGGTCACCTGGACAACAACAGACATGTCAGTGTGCCGGCCCACCTGCTGGCTGCTCGTCCTCCGATTGGCTGCTTCATCAACCAACACCTGGCAAGAAATACACAACGCCGTTAATTCCTGCTCTATTCACCTCATCCTCGATTTTATCGGCGTCGGTTGTCGGTCTGTAGGCGTCTTTGTTCGGGTGCAGTGCCGCAACGAACTCGTAGTAGTCGATGTAACCGTCTCCGTCCCTGTCAAAGATGTCGGCCACCGCCATCATCTCCAGCTTGCTCGTGGGAAACTCTGCACAAAGGGGACAACAGGAGTGTTTGTAACGTTTAGGCGCTGCCGAGCGAACAGGTGGCGACGCCGACACGTACTTGAGGCCAGGATCCCGTCGATGAACTCCTGCCGTGTGATCTTTCCGTCTTGGTCCTTGTCGATGCGCCTGAAGAAGTCCATGACGCGAGACTTTTTGTGGTTCATCCACCGCATGTACTTCTTCCTCCACACGTCAAAGTCAAAGTTGGCGAATTCTTTGAGCTGAAAACAGAAAACGCACACGACGCCGACACGGAATCAAACCACGAGCCCCGAATCCAACGGAATCTTCATCCAGTATCCAGTTAACCGGACTTTAATTTGACTTTTTTTTTTTACCTCCTCCAGCCGATCCAGAGCGTCGTTGAGTTTGCGCTGGCGGTCGAGCGCCAGCAGCCATACTTGCTGCCACCTGGCACACAGCTGGTTGAGTCGCGGGTTTCCCCCAGAGACCTGCACGGCTGCCTGCTGTTGCTGCTGTTTGCCTGTAGGGGGCACACACAAATTGTCCGTTACTCTTCTTTGGGCACTCCGTCTCGCACCAGGAGTGCCTGACCTCATGTTTGTGCGGCGGACGGTAAACAGGAGGCGACTTACGGGCTCCTCTCCTGTCAGCGAGGCTGCTGGGAGCCTCGGCTGGTTTCCTTTTATAGGATTTAGTCACTTTATCCACATCCGGCTGCTTCCTGGTCATCTCCTCCATAAACATCTGAGGAAAAACAAACGCCATCAGCGAGCGTTTACGCCGGCGGGCTCCGTTACGGTAAACAAAAACCCCACCTGGTGTTCCGTGATGAGCGTTGTCAGTTGAGGGATGTCCTGTGGGAGGGGCTCCGTGTCCCTTTGGACCAATGTGGTCTCGGCAAACTGTAGCCACGACAACAGCTCCTCCAGCAGGTTGGCGTTGTTGAGCACCTCAGTGAGCGCCGTCTCCAGCCGCTGCTCGTGCTGTTTAGCCCACGTCAGCACCTGCTCACAGGAAGTCGGCCGATTAGATGCTTTAAAATCGTATCGCAGTAAACAATTAAAAACCAGGAACCGGTTCATGGTTCTAAAGACACTGAGCAGGAAGTCGTAGTTAGAAACCTTTATTCAACAGAAAATGGTCCTTAGAGGGTCTACCAGGGAAACTCAATTATGCCCAAATTCAAACATGTCTGACTCCATTTAGGACGTCCAGGTCAAATTGAATGAAAAGCAGATAAAAGGAGGGATAAAAACACAAGCTGAATTTCTTTGATTATGTTTTTTTCTGTTCTATTGGGCAATTCTCCAGTGGAATGTAATTCCGTTACTGACGAAATTCCCATCCAGCATAAATAAATAGCCATACTGCCCCATTATCTCTCTCCACAATATCTGAGGTCTTTCCTCTCTGAAAAAATCTAATTCAGTTCAAGATTGGCTGAATTTTTGTCACATGACTGCCGGTTTCAGCCGAGACGCTCGAGGCTTCCCAGTTGCGCTGAGGAGTGCAGAATTTTTGGTTATTTACAGAATCGGAATTGAGCAAATGGTTTATTTTTGGCAAAATTTTAAATGAGCTGTAAAATAAAGTGATTTTGATGAAATATTTTAATCTTAAGATTTGATTTTTTTTTTCCTGACTGAAGCGTTTGGTGCACATGGTTAGTTCAAGGACCGCCGGAAATGTGAACACCTGATAGTAATTTCTATTTTTACAGTTTGTGGTGTAATGTCCGATTAAGGCCACTGGGGTTTACAGGATTAATAAGGAAACCAAATTGAACAGCTTTGACTCGATCCTCAGACGCGCTCGCTGCACGTCTCCCCTCACCTCCTCGAAGCGCGCCCTGATGATGGTGATCCAGTGTTTGATGGTGGTGATGGAGTCCGGGTGACAAACGGTCAAGATGGCCTCGCCCATTCCAGCGGCTTTGTTGACATCCACCCGTTTCTCCTCAACCGTGCCCATGAAGTCTCTGTGCGTGTGCAGCAACACCTGCAGAGTCTCCGCCTCCTCAGGAAGGACGCCACGGAAACGAAGGGTCTGCTCCGCCTCCGAGAGCCACTCGAGAATCACCTGGACGTTTGTGCGGAACTCCTCTGCCTGCAAAGAGGAAAAGACGAGCTCGGGAAAAATGTGCTTTTTTTTTTGGGATGGCAGAACTCAAAATAAAGCAAAGGATCCTCTGACCTGTTTGAGGGCCTGCTGGAGGCGGGTCTGCTTGGTGACGGACAGGGCGCACACCGTGTCCCAGCGGTTGCTCAGCTCCTGGAGCTGAACTTTGACCCATGCCGTGTCGTCACGGCCGGTGTCCATCAGGTCCCGAGCTGAACGCTTCAGCGCCTGAACGCTGCTGGTTCTCTTGCCCAGTTCTTTTTGGAAAGCCTGGAGGGTCAGAGGTTTGGTGAATATACTGACTCCAGATCAGTGGAAGTGCCACTTGTGTCGCCTTCAGTACCGTCTGTGATTCAAAAGCCCTTTTGCACTTCCGTTTAGCATCGTGCACTCACCTTATGCGAGTCCATGAGGTTGGAGACCAGATCCAGGTCTCCGTGGACAGGCTGATCGTCAGCAAGCTGGGGCTCCACCCGGTACAACCAGTCCACCAGGGCCTGGAGAGCCTCAGCAAACTGGCCTGAGAACAGCAGCGCCTCCTCCAGCTTGTGCTGCCTGGTTGATGGAGCGAAAACCAGCCGCTGTTAATCTCGTCTTTTTGCCATCACGTAAAACGTTTAGAAAAATCCGGGTTTGGCGCCCATCATCCGCTTTACCTTTCCACGCTCTTGCCACAGACTGTGTCCCATTTGTCACGGACCTCGCCCACTAGATGATCCAGTTTCTGGGTGTCTGCTGGCAGCTGGGCTTTGTCCCTCATGGCCTTCCCAGACCTCACCGTGGTGTCATAGACCGGCTGCTTAGACCCCAGCGCCTTCTGAAACTCCTGGTGGGGAAAAAGAGAACGAGACGGAATCAGCAGAAGAGAAAATCAGAATTCAAACTGAACCAGCAGATCAAACCGTATCCAGAACAGAAAGCAGGAGCGTCTGGATTTGATCAGCAAACGGTTTTACTAGTATAGTGCATCACCATGGCAACTGGGCATTTTATGATACAAGCATGAAATTTCTCCCACAGTTAGTACACTCCATAAGGTTTATTTTCAGATGTGGAGGCAAGTTGGATTTGACCTCTGAGGACCATGAGAGGTCCATGGACTAACTGTGGTAGAAATTTCATGCTTTCGTCATAAAATGAAAGATTCCCCCATTATTTTGGACGTATCGTCTACACTATACACACACAACTCAAACTCACATTTTATCAGCTTGATGTTTCTCCTTTTTTTGTACACGACTCGTGTTCTACAAAATGCCATCATGTACAATGAAAGTCTTTAATATTTACGTGCTTCAAACGTTACCTTGTGCTTTGTCAGTTGGACTTTGATCTTGTCTGGCTCGTTGGAGATCTCCAGCTCTGAGTCCAGTCTTTTCTCAGCTTCTTCCAGCCAGTCTGTCAGCTTCCTCCAGGCCTCGTAGAACTGCAAAAAGTCACAAACGGTCACGGTTTCGTTTTGTAATAAGTGCATACAGTCCACCTGACCGCGGTAAACGTCGCCAAGCAACATTAAAGAACAGAGAGTCCGTCACAGTACCTGTTTGGCCCGTTTGCGGGCCTCATCAAGGTGCCTGCCACGGTCTAGCGACCTCTGGACGAGCTTGTCCCATCGGGCCTGGACGCTGAGCAGCAGGTTCTTGATGAGAACCACATCCTGCTTCAGGCTGGCAAAGCGGAGCTGAGACCCGGCCTTCTCCAGAGCCAGGACCTGCTCTCTGTGGGTGTTCACCTCGTTCACAAACACCTGATAACAGCCAAAGACACAACGCTGATTTGTTGTCAACTCACGCGGGAGAAGAAAACAGCAAGCACAAGGCCAGACTCGCAAAAAGAGTGCAAGAACAGAAGAACAGAAACATATGAATGGCAGAAACGACACATGGATGAAGAAGAAGGAGGTACAGGCATTGTTGACTTTCTTCTCAGCGGACGAGGTCCAGCGAGGATTCGAGCCCTCGAAGAGAAATGAGAAAATCTACGCTGCGGCCGAAACTGTCACAGATTTATTGTGTCACTGCATACGTAGCTGCATGAGCCCGGTGGTGAAGAAGGTCAATTACGGGGCTGTTCCTGTAAATGTTGGAAACGGACCTTTTTTCAAGCTATCGCATATCTAAGGTTTCACAGACTCTGTCTACTGGTGGCCACGATTAGAATCAAACTGTGTCCAATATCAAACCTGTCTGAAGTCTTAGTGAGATGACCTTTTGTACCAAGATTCACCTTGAAACACAAGGACCCACAGACACACAGGTCGGTAAAAAACAAACAAAAAAACAAAAAAAAAACAGAACATGAAATTTCTCTGCTTTTACTTCAGAGATCCTCTGAGCTTCACAGAAAACGGCACCACAGTATTTTTCACGCCAACACCAGGATAAGAATATTCCTAACAGGTTCGGTACCTTGTGCTCGTCAATTTGGAAGAGGACGGTATCCAGTATGAGGCTCGGGGGTTGGGCCATGTTCAGTGTCTGTTCAGCCTGAGTCAGCCAGTTGATGGTGTCCTGCAGAGAAGTCTGGAAACCTGTTGCCAAGGAAACGGCCTCCTCCAGCTTTGCCTGGAAAGTATAAATTAAATTTTAGAAAATTAGACGTCTGAGACGTTAAATCACTGAGGGGAAGTTCTGATACTGACAGACGAGCAAAACGCAGCGAGCCTGAAGATAAAATGGGTTTTCTGTGCCTTACCCTGCGGTCGTCCATCTTGGTGTTGAGACTGGCCCACTTGTTCTGCAACATGGCCAGGTTCTGCTGAGTCTGCGTCGTACCGGGACCGGCTTCCTCTCCACCGCGAGCCAGCAACATGGACTCTCCCTGATCCAGCATATGGTGGTAATGGTCGGCCCGCTGAGTCACCTGGTCCTGAAGCTCCTGGAGACAACGGAATGAATGGACACAAAGACACGCGGGTAAAATGACAAACTGGCTCGAGGGCTGCCGGGTTTCACCTGTTGGTTCAGAACAATGGAAGCTTTTAAACTTTCAGAGTCACCATATGCCAGGCGTAAACCAGCAAGACAAGCGGCACCACCTCCAATAATAATTCTGTGGGTTTTCCCACACATCTAAGCCGCGGTATTTGAGTTTGTAGTGCGATTCTGTTACCGTGTGCTGCTGGAGCTGCTCTCTGGCTGTTTCAGGCAAACCGCCTGTTGGCTTGGCGGCAGACAGCTGGCTCTCCGTCCGCCTCAGCCACTGGAGGAACTCTTCCAATTCCCCATGGAAACCCTCCGCCTGCACAACCAGGAGAGAACAGGGTCCTTAATTATTTTAGTTAAACGTTAACATAATAAAACAACACTAACGAAACTTCCCGTTACCGTCGCTGCTCGCTGCCAACGCTGTCATTCATTATAAGGAAGCCAAACTAATAATAAACCAATGTCGAGTGAACAACCAGACCAACTAGTAAATTTTTTTTTTTGCTCCTCTCATTTTTCACTGTACCTGCAAGTCCTGCACCTCCATGGAAACAATGCAATCATGGCTAGAACTCAAAAATGTTTATTATACAGGAAAATACTGTTCTAATGTCATAAAGCATAAAAGAAAAAATTTAAGATGAATTTCTTTGATAATGTACTTAACAAAAATAGAAAAAGAAGAACTATATATACACAACAATTTTCAAAGTACCCACAAGTGTTACCAATATTAGGGAAAAAAGGCGGGAACGGCACATACTATAGGCTATAAGTATGTTTCTTTTTCTGTTCGACTAATTTTCCCCTCAGAATTGCTCAGTCTTTTTCTCTCTGCTGCAGACTGCAGTTCATTTGATGATTCAGTGAATTTTTGTCACGTGACCATCAGTCTCAGCAGAGTTATTCAAGGCTTCACAGTTGTGCTGAGAAGCACAGAATTTTTGGCTTTTAACAGAATATAGATAAAGCAAGCCGTTTTTTTTTCTGCAAAATTTTCTATTTTTAAAATTTTCGGTTATGATAAATGGAACCATTTTGGCGACTTGGCTTTCAAACCTGCCGGCAGGTCGTGGGGTTTAAAGTACTAGAAGCAGTGCGTGAAGCCCCGCAGGTGGGATGTTCCAGGGTGGAAGAAACACAAATCAACCTTTTTTTTTTTCCCCCGACAGAAAGAAAACAATCCCGTTTATAAATCACTTAATCGATATACAATAACTTTCATATAAGCTAAACATCGAGTGTCTATCATAAGTAGTTCCTGAGATATTCAAAAAGAATGTTTCCATAGCAACCATTGTTTACCCTAGCAACCGAATCAACATTGCCTGGAAAACCTTCCAAAGGCTTTTCATATAAGCCAAACATGAACCCTCCGTCATAAGTAGTTCCCCCTAGCAACCATTGTTTACCTTAGCAACTGTCAACATGGCATAAAAGCCCTTCCAAAGACCTTTCACAGGAGCTAAACATCAAGTCTCTGTCTTAAGTAGAAGCTGAGATATTCAAGATTTTTTCCCTAGCAACTATGGTTACCAT
>OMMV01019657.1:10087-21203 GCA_900302635.1 Chatrabus melanurus
CCTCCGAGATCCACTTCCTGACGTGGTGACGTCGACGAGTGCGTGCTTCCGTCATTTTCGACGTCCGGCAGTCACGTGGTATGTGTTGAACTTTGCAACGACATTTGTTTCATTAATTAGCAAACAAATGAACAGAAATCCAAGCAAAAATTTAAAAAATGCAGCTTTGAAAACAAAAATCAAGGGAGACATTTTAAAACCTAATTAATAAAATTACTGTGAATCAGTCCTCTTTCATTTCAAATCCTGAAGTTTTTTTGATTGATTGGTTGATTAATTTTGGTAAAAATATACAACATCGTATAATCAACCGAGGATAACACATAAAGTATAAAATACACTTATTTCCAATGTGGTCCTCTTGGCAGCAGGTAACAAAATTGAACAAATTGAATTGAATTGAATTGAAGGCCCGTTAGATAGAAAGCCCAGTAGCTAGAAAATCAGTTGGGTATTAGTTGAAACATCAAAACCTAACCTTAACAACATCCCTGTCCCTTATTTTCAGAAGGTCTGTTCCTCAGAAATGCAGGTAGTTAGAAAGTAATTTGGGTTTTAGTCAAAAAAACTCTAACCTTAACCCCTAACTCTAACCCTTATTTTCATAAAGACAGTTAGTCAGAATGCCCAATAATTAGAAAATGAGTTGAATTTCAGTCAAAAACAAATGTAATCCTCATCCTAACCCCTAACCCCACCGGGCCTTCTGAAAACAGGGCAGTCTTCGCGAGTTATCATATAGGCGGCTCAAAAATGAGTGCTTGAAGCATGTTTGCAACCAAATAATTTCATGTGCTTGAAACTAAATGCTACCCTGTTATTGCAGGTGCTCTTCTAGTTCAAAATAAAAAAAATGAATGAAAGTAATGAACGTCCCTGGAGACTGTGAATGTCTTTGACATTGCTCGAAAATTGCCTGAGAACATGAGACAACTCCAGAGGGCGCTATAGTCTCATATAACTTTCCCACTGAATCCTTTTGAAGCACACAATTGTATAAAACTCCCCAAAACTGGAATTAAAAAAAAAAAATAGCTCAATTGAATGCTTTGTTCTATAATTGGCTAAATAATAGCTCATAAATAATGAGCTAAATCCTTTCTCCTATAACCACGTGTTTCCAGATGAACTAACAACCTTGGGACTCAATCAAAGAGTTCTAAAATGGGAAAATAATGCATGAAAGTCTGTGACTTATCCTGTTCTCAACAATACTACAAAGAAGTGATCAGGAAGTTATGACTGTGCACATATATTGTCTTAACAATCCATTCGTGTTGTTTCCCAATGTTTGTCTATGAAATGATCATTTCACAGAAACATATATTCTGTGGGGTGATTTTTGTTTTTTTTAAAAACATTTATTTTGTGTTACGTGGTCAAACCTTCTACTGGCTCTGACCAGGAGGTGTATTTTGTGTGTTACAGGCTCCAGCTCAAAGGTTAATGTTCGTCATCGCCGCAAATTGCCTGTTAATTTGAAGGGAAAACGTTCAGCAGACACAAATGAGGTAAATATTTAATGTAAGAAAACCTGTTCAGTTGGTTTGCCTTCATTTTTGGAGAAAGCAACAATCTGGTTTTGTTTTTTTTTGTTTTTTTAATGCAGGTAGGCCACAACATGATTTTGTTTTTAAGAGGGTCACATTATGCAAAATCCATTTGAAACCTTTAGTTTACAGTTAAATATTGTCGGAGTTTCATGTCAAACATCCCCAGAGTTCTTGCCTTATTACTTTGTGAATATCAGAAAGTGAATCTCAATATTGGTGCTTCATGGCATGGAGGAAAAACCTGGGATTCTTGTTTGTCACAAAGTTCTATGTACTACACACTGCTGAGTTGGTGGAGTTGTGTTGATTTTAAGTACCTTTATCGTTGTTTTGTTTCATATTTGTAGAGAATTTTGATTTTAATTTGCAATTAAAGAAAACTATTTTAAAAATGCATAAAGATGGTTAGATTTCCCCCCCTGTTTATGATGTCATAAAAGAAAATTTTAAAAACCTGTACACATCTAGTCTAACAGTCACTAATTAGTGCTTGTTTTGGCCATAATATATGTCACAATAGTAAAAGCTCAAAGACTTTCCACTCCAGTCTTCTTTCTGTCACACAATATGAATCAAAGTCGCTGTGATGTGAGAACCTTTGATCTCTAATTATCTTTATGGCGCTCTCATCTACTGATTTGTCTCTTTCCTGAAGTAGAGTTTGAATTCAAATACACTGCAGAGTAGAACCGACTTGAAATGGTTCACCAGATGAACAAATAAATCAGCAATCGTAGTATTTTTGTCGCAAATAATGCACCAGTGATCAAATTTTGGGGGAGAAAAGACAACAGCCTCCACTGATTCACTCAGAAGTGTAGGAGCGCCTGTTCCCAGAGACCTAGAAATAATGCGATGAAAGCCCAGGACCTCAGACAAACCGGTTTGAACTGGTCTGGGTTTGCTCTGCTGTTTTTTGGTTTTTTTCCCGCCCCAAGCGCCTGCTGTCTTGCAAAATAAACTCTCTCAAAGGGATCAGTCAAGAATTTAGAGCGCGACACTTTATGTGTGCATGTCCCTGCAGGCCTGTAGAATTAAAAATAAATAAATAAATCAGAATATAAAATGTGTTTTCTCTACAACACAGCAGCAACTCAGCAATATTTCAGGTATCAGATGGCACTGAACACTTTGAGCTGCTACAACTCTGTAACTAAAGAAATCCTCAGTCCTGCCAAACTGTGCAGAGACTTTGCCCTCCTTTCCTCAGCTCCTTTCCTTCTTTTTTTTTTTGTCAGGCCAGGATTTAATGTTACCACCTCCCGCTCTTCTGAATACAGTGTCCTCAGCGCTTTTCTCTCCACGCCCGGGTGTTGACGAATTTGCAGAACATTTTGTAGCTGTTGATCAGTTTGTCCTGTAAGATGAGGCGGTTGCAGGTTTTGTAACTTGTGAGTGAAGAAATTCTTCTTCACAGACTGCTTTCTGGAACCACGTCCTTTCATAACAGAGGCCGCATCCCATTTCACGTTTTGGAGCAGCCTCTACTCATAAACATGTTTACACTGCCCTGCTGCCCTTTTTCCTGCTTTTGCAAAGAAGACCTCCTCCCACTTTCCACTTGTTTCTTCATCTCACCTTTATCCCAATTCACCAATTTAGGAACGTCACCATCCCTCAGAATATTGTCATTCTATAAACTGGTTTAAAGAATTAAGGAAACATAAATCCCCTGGACCGGACCAGGTTCTACCCCTATTTTAGAGACCAAATCAAGAAGCCATTATGTGAAATATTTACGAAGTCATTTCAAGAGAGTCAAGTACCAAACTGATGGAAAATTGGCCAGATAAGTGCAATGCATAAACAAGGGCCCAAAGGACCAATGCGACAACGACAGGTCTGTGAGCCTAACAATTGTGGCTTGCAAAGTTATGGAATCCATAGTTAGGGACACTCTGATGAACTATATGATGTCCAATAATTATTTCTCGGCTCAACAACATGGCTTTCTACCGGGAAAGTCTACCAAACTGCAGCTACTTAAAATATTAGACATGTGGTCCGTGGCCTTGGACAATGGTCAGAAGATTCAAACAGTATATTTGGATATCAAGAAGGCATTTGACACAGTACCCCACAGACGTTTGATTTATAAATGACAGAAATATGGTATTAAAGGCAAGCTACTTTGGTGAGTTGAAGACTTTTTAACTAATAGATACCAGTTCGTCAAGATCAATGGAGAGGAATCCTCACAGGCACCAATTACAATTGGAGTCCCCCAAGGCTCAGTACTAGGCCCAGTATTATTTTCAATTTACAGTAATGACCTCCCACTCAACTTAAATTCAGAGGTATTTATTTTTGCTGATGATGCAAAGATATTCCAGATACACGATGAAGCCCAAGTCCATAACCGTATCCAGCAGGATTTAGATGCACTTTAGCTATGGTCTGAAAAATGGTCATTGGATTTTCATCCAGACAAATGTCAGCAAACGATAATAAAGAAGAGAAGAAATTCCGCTGATGTCCCAGGGCAACACCTTTATGAATGTGAAAATCAACTTAGAATACAAGTCAAAATAGAAAAAAGTAAAACGGAAAAGGATCTTGGAATTATTTTTGATGATGAAATATCCTTTAGTGAACACAGGAACTCGGGTATAAATAGACATTTGTATATATATATATATGTGTGTGTGTGTGTGTGTGTGTGTGTGTGTGTGTGTGTGTGTGGTGACTGATGTTGCAAATGTTTTTTTTTTAAACATTTAAGGGTTAAAAGGCAAGAAAATGCCGTTTTAAACCCACTTGTTTCCCCACTAAGTGTACTTAAACAGCTCAATCAACATCCGGGTAAATTTATATTACAATGATCTGGATATAGAGGTCGTACAAGACCTGCATCCAAGAATATAACTTAAGTTTTTTTCTTGGATTACCAGCATTAGTGTTCACACCAGCAGTTCTGCCGCACCGCATTTCAGCCAAACCTACATGCGGCGTACAGCCCCGGTTAAAAACAGAACCAGATGGTGCGTGTTTGAGCTTTTGCTGAGAGGTGCCAGGATCGTGCATGCACATGTTTGCATGTGGCTTCAGTAACTATGTCTGATAAATAGTGGACTAGGAGTCTTCACTGCCTCCACTGAAAGTCAGCAGCTGATATTTTTTTGAGTACGCAGTTCTAAATTTGTGAGGTCGCATCATGTTGCGCAATTAATAGAGTTGAATGACAGCAGAGTTATCAAAAGTTATAATTATCACAGACCTACAAATATACACAGCTGACCGTAAATGCTCATTTATCCCATAGATTCAGTTATAGAAAGTCGCTATTATGAACTTAAGACCCAAGCTTAAGAGCTTAGGGGGTTAAAAGGGGTTGTATTGGAGTTGATCAGCGTTTTACTGTTAAATATGGTTGTGGTTCATGTTAAGCAGCCTCAAAATCCCACACGTCTGTGTTTTTGCTTGTGGGAACCCTTCTGCTAAAAGCACAGTTTATGCCAGAAACAGCTTTGGCCACTGTGACCAAGAATTGAAAGTCCAGTCTCATTAGAATGCATCACCTCAATGACTGTGGGGTATTTTTGGATATGAACTTCAGCATCTTTTTAAGACAGCTGGTAATCTACATTAGCTTGCTGAATAGGTGTGAATGCTGCCCTGGTCAAAATTATGAGCACCTCTGAATTGTAAGTACAGAATTTAAAGCAATAGTGTGTAGGATTTAGGGGTGTTTCTCAGTAGAAATGGAATATAGCATTCAAACCATCTGTTTATTAGTGTATAATCACCTGCAACAATGAATCATAAGCTTTAATAAGCTTAGAATGAGCCCTTCATATCTACGTGGGAGCGGGCCCCCTCACGGAAGCCACCATGTTGCACAACCATGTTGATACAGTCGGCCAAAAGGGACATACTTATTCCGTCTTCTGAATTTTGTAGCATGACTGACTGACTGGGAGACTGAAGAAAAAAGAAGAAGAATCAGTGGTTGCTAGTGCAGGCTAGCAAGTTTGAGAACCCTCGTTTTCATACATATGATTATCACAAAAAATGGAAATGTGAAGGTGAAACAGAATCGTGACCGGCAGTGGAATAGTGCACTGTGCAACCTCACCACTAGGTGACACTAAATCCGACACACTGTAGCTTTAACGTATGTTCAGGCAGAAATGCAAATGAACCAATTTTGCGTATTCAGAATATTTAATAAAGTCTCTGAAGTTATTGAATTACCATTTATGCAGCTTCGTGGTGGAGTGGCACAGAGAAGGGTTTTCTTAAAAAGAATACGTGACGTTTCAGCTGCAGTTTGCCAGAAGGCACATGGGAGACTCAAGCCTACACTGTAAAAAAATAAATTAAAAAAATACCCATTGTTTTTACGGGGAAAAAAAACTGGCAGTTGCCAGAATAATTCTGTAAAAAAATACAGTAAAAAATATGTACATACCTTAACAGAACAACCTGCAAATTTTATGATGTAATGTTGTAATTTACAAGCATTTACATTTTAAAGCAGTAAATACAACAGCTTTTTATTTTTTTGCTGAATTAACATTATCATGCTGTTTTTAAATAGTTATTTTTGTATAATTTAAATACAGTTGTTGCTTATTGTACATTGAATTCCTTCCAATGAGATTTTGTTGTGCTGCTCAGGGCCACCACAGCAGGTTTGGCGTGGGATCCACATGTTGATCTGGTTTTTCTCACACAACTCCAACTGGATAAGAAGAACAGGGCTTAGGCAGCCTTGAACCTGGGACATTTTGTTTGGGAGGCGAGCGCGCTTACTGTTTGCACCACTGTGCTGTTGCATCACAAGAACTACTCTGAAAATATAATGTATTGTACGTCATATTGCCATATTAACTTGTTTTTTTACTGTATTTGTACAAAGTATGCTAATATGAGGAGTTCTGAAAAAAAATCATTGCTGTTTAGAATTGAGTAGGCTTTATATCAAAAGGATAAAATGGATTCTGCAGTTCATTACATTTTCAGAGTGATTCCCACCACTTAACAGAATGGTGGCACAAGCAGTTAGTGTGCTTACTTCTAAAATATAATATCTCTGTTTCAAAGCTGTCCGTATCCCCTCCTGCTTTAATTAATATTTTGCAAATTACAATGGTTTTATACTGTAACATTTACAGTATTTTCTGTAAAGGTATTTACATATTTTTACTGCATTTTATACAGAATTATTCTGGCAACCACAGCTGCCAGTTTTTTTTCCTGTAAAAACAACGGAATTTTTTTTTTTTTTTTTTTTACATTGTAGACTTGATGTGTTCTTGTATGAAAATCCATCTCTGTGCCACCCCACCATAAAGCTCTTTAACTGGTGGTACAACAGACAAAGGTTTCACGGCGCAAAGTTTCTCCAATCACAGCCGCAGAAGCCCATACCTCCTTCAGAGTTGCCATGGGTGTGTCTTGGTGGCTTCCCTCACTGGTCTCCTTGCATGATCACTCAGGTTTTGAGAACTGCCTACTCCAGGCAGATTTACCATACAGTAACATATTTCTTAATGATTTATGTAAATGAAGTCCAAGACATATTCATTGATTTGGAAATGATGTATCCATCCCCTGACTTGTCTGACGAAAACTGGGGGGAAAAAAAGGAGACAGCTTACTGTAACTGACCAGGATTGTGTGAGTGTTTTAAAGACTCTTGTTGCAATAAATCAATCATAGTTTGTGTCGTTTTTGGAATGATTAGCATCGGTTGAAGTCCACCGGCTCCACTTGAATAATGTATTAGCCAAAGAATAATTAGTGCACGTTATACTGCAGCGGCCTCTGAAATCTCACTTCCAAAACCTCCTGTCAGTGAAAAGCACTTCAGCAGAGCTGGACACACTCTTCAACACATACAGGTACACACCAAACAAATGTGCAAATGATCGTTTACAGTCAAAACATTTACTTGGGGAAAAGACAGAAGATAGATTTCCTGATTAAATTAAAGGAGAATTGATGGCATCAACTAGACTTAGACGTTTTCTACCAATCATTACTGAGAAACAACATCCTTCAACAATGTAAATAATAATAATTTATTACAGTATCCATTAAGAAAACAGGATTGGTAAATGGCTACGGGTTTTGTAAGCGTGGGAATTTTGTTTTCTTGCTACCCCACGAGTAGATCCACCTAGAAATGTGCAGTGCAAACCTAGACCGACTCTCAAGGCTGACAAGCAGCTTGACCGAGTCAAGTTTCAACCTGATACAGGTTGAACATCACTTTCTAGTAACATGAACTTCTTTCAATGAAGTGGGGGGGGAAGACCCAAAGCAAGTGAGGTGGTGACAGCTTGCAAAATGATTGGAATGTATGAGTTGAAAAATGTGAAATATCATCCAACCGATATCAAGTTGAAACCTACTGGCCAGTCTACTTAATTCCTTTTCTGTCAAAGCAAATGAACACACGTTCAATCATAAACTCTGCGAGGAAAAAACAGCGTGCTCGACCCAAACCGATCTGGTGCCAAGACTGGTCATTCCGCTGAATCGGCTCTATTGTCTGTTGCTGAAGCACTGTACTCAGCGTGAGCTGCCTCCCAGTTCTCATTTGACCGTATTCTTCCAGACTATCAGCAGCTGATGATATTATTATCTGCCAGTTTCTGTCCATGCCATTCCAGCTGGGCTTATCAGGAACATCCCTTATCGAGCTTGTGTCATACTGCAGAGTGTCTTGGGGAGGTGCCTCAAGGATCAGTGCTTGAACCCACTTTGCTTTTGTCTTATGGTTTTTCGTACCATTGCCCCTCTCTGATGGCGCTTAGCTCCATCTGTCCTTGCCAACCAGAACCCTCCAGAGTCCCTGCATAGATCAAACCCGACCTTTGGGAGATCTCACAGGTGACAAAAGACCGTCACCTCCAACTTTCTCTGTTAAGCACCGAGCTTCTCGCTCATCCGTCCAACAAATCAGCGTCAACACAAACTCTTCACTGCTTCTTTTGGCCGAATCTGGACGAAACCTTCACTGAAACACATTTGTACATAATATATGTTTATCATGTAAACATATATATATACTAATAATAAACATTTTTGGGTCTGCATTTCAAACCACAGATCGCTTGCTCGGCTAAAGAAGAGGAATGGCGAGGAAAGGTTCAGCACCAGTTATGAAGTGTTTTTACTAAATCAGCCTGAATGGATTACTCAGGAAATGCTTTCCTGATTATTACACAGTTATTACACAAATCAGATGGTTATAAGTGTGGACTTAAGAGTCGGGACGATCAGTGCATTTCTCACTTGGGCTGACGTCAGTGTGACTCGTGCTTTGTGCAAGGGTTTTCTTTGCAAACACTGATTGTGTTGACGGAATGTCGTGCATTTATCTTTAGGAGGATTTTCTGCACCGTCTCCCTCACAACGACAAAGATAAATGTTGGCACGATAGAACCTCCTTTAATGAGCAACAGCAAAATCGCGTTAAAACTATGCATTTGGAGAGATAATTTTTAGCTTTTGTTGTGTCTGTTCACTGAGTTATGACACAAAAAAGCAGCGTGTATAGAAGCGACGGTAGAGCCACGTGATTGGTGCGACAGCCCGACAGGGAGCGCGCTCATTGGCTGCTCTGCCGGGTGGGCGGAGATTGAGTTTCTACAAATACAGAGTCGGCCTGCCGGCTCAAATGACATTATCGGGGAATAAATCTTCAGGAAGGACAAGAAGAAGCGGGCGGACGGACTTTACGTTGGGTTTTACAGGTAACGCAGCGTTTTTTACATTTTAACTGCGAAAATAATGAGACTTTGGGGGGTAAAAAGCCCTTAGAATGAACGGCACGCGACGTTTTGTCCCTCGCTTCCCAGATGACGTAAGCAACGGGGGAAAAAATTCCTGACGGCAAGACTGTTAACAAGATTTTAACTCTACTTTATTTTATAAACTCGTTTGATGCACATTCCAGGATATTATTTTAACATGCTTTATTTTTTTAACGAATAGTGAAATACCAGCGCCAACCAAAAAAGAAGGGGGGGAAAAATGCTAAATTGTGAGCAAAATATGCTGTACAGAAAACGTAGTCGTGTCTCTTCAAAATTAACTTTATATAATTGCTACTTTAAAAAATAAAATAAAAATAGGCCTACAGGTACGGGAGACGTATCCCGAAACATGAAGTCTGATTGGCTGATCGTCGTCACGTGAGAGTTGTCGAGCCTAAAACCAACACTAATTCTAACACTAAGGACTAAAAGACTCCTGTCAAGCCAAATGTTTGTTGTACTTCTCGTACTGTAGCTGTGGAATTCCTGTTTTGGGATAAGTACCTGTAGCCACTTCATTAAAAAAATAAATCGGTCACCTCGACGCCGGGGGTCAAGTCAACCGCAATTCGCCACCGCCGGTAATGGTTTTAGCACTCAGTTCCTCCAAAATAAAAAAAAAATAAAAAATAAAAAAGCTAAATGTGACTCTATGGGAAAAATGTATATTCTAAACATAAAGCACATTGAAAGCGCCTATATACAGCAGGTGTTTCTTAGCTTAGTTTACCATACTGAGCTGACTGGGAACCTAAACTAAATGAATAAAACTCTTATTGTGAAGGCCGCCTCACAGACGTCAGCTTCATAAATCATGTAAGAGGTAAGTGCGATTTCATCAGCTGTCTGTTGAGTCCGAAATAGATAACTTAAAAAAAAAAAAAAAATGCATTCGTCTTTTTGTAATAGCAGTTGGATACTCTGGTAAAACGGGTTAATTTTCAGGTGGTTTTGTCATATTTTCCCCACAACAGCTGAGCTAACATAAGCTTTGGCCTACAAAGTTCAAAGGTCAGGCCTCATCAGTGAGCTGGAACCCGGCCTATATTTTATTGATCTGGAGACAAAGTGAACTCAAACTTGATCATCTTTTATGTTGTTTTTTTCCCCCCCACGCAGTTCCTGCAGAGATCCACCTCAGACTTGGACAACCATGAGCAAGGACACAGACATCGACATGAAAGACGTGGAGCTCAATGAGCTGGACCCCGAGAAGCAGCCCATGACCGGAGACGGGCAGGCGTCAAGCGGGGAGAAGAACGGCAGCGTCAAGCTGAAGGTCCCCGAGGACGAGGTCGCATTCACCGGCCTGTCCAAAGAGGAGCTGATGAAGGTCGCTGGCACCCCGGGGTGAGAACTGGCAGACCGTGAGACGAGCCCAGGGGGGGAAATCGGCGGTCGGCTTTAAACCTTCTCTCTCTCGCTGGTTTTCTTTCTAGGTGGGTGCGAACCCGTTGCGTGCTCCTGGTCTTGTTTTGGCTGGGCTGGGTGGGCATGCTGGCCGGCGCCGTGGTCATCATAGTCCAGGCTCCACGCTGCAAACCCATCCCCGAGATGAACTGGTGGAACGAGGGACCTCTGTACCTGATCTCTGACCTCATGGCCTTC
The DNA here is from genome assembly GCA_900302635.1 of Chatrabus melanurus. NCBI lineage: Eukaryota > Metazoa > Chordata > Actinopteri > Batrachoidiformes > Batrachoididae > Chatrabus > Chatrabus melanurus. Next base: position 21,018 of record OMMV01019657.1, read on the forward strand.
TCTGATGGACTCAAAGGTATCGTATTTTGTTCGCGACGGCGCCGACCCAGCGTACTTTATGTCGTAGGAGGTTCGAGTTCCTATTCGTCTGGAATGGCTCCTTAAGCCTTGTGGTCAAGGTCTAAGATTGCTTTGGGGCGAGTCCCAGCTGGTCAGATAACCAAACTGCTGACGCGGAGTCACCCC
>OMMV01019715.1:1666-15741 GCA_900302635.1 Chatrabus melanurus
CACACACACACACACACACACACACACACACACACACACACACACACACACACACACACACACACACACACTGTTTCCTGCTGTGGGACGCTCCCTGAGCTCCACACCGTCCTCATGTGCTTCCCAGCTGGGTGAATGTGTCTGCAGTGCTGCTTCTGCCTTGATTCTTACAAATCTTGGAGGACGTGATGTCAGTTAATGTAATCCACAGAACAGAGTCCTTTGGGAATCTGTGGATCTGTTTGGGTGTTTTGGCTGTTCCTTGAACCCAGCTTCAGGATGTAGTCAGTGCTGGTAAACGTGTCCCCGGCCATCTATTGGTGCAGGGATGGTCACATTCCGTAACCATAAGGCTACACTCTGCTTTGTCCCTTGTTTACGGATGTCTCTTGGGTTTTCCAGAGGATGTGGGATTTCTGTTGTCTAGCTTATTATTTTATTTTCTCTCGCCAGCCGTAAGGCCTGGAAGGAACGTCAGTCACACTTTCTTGTACACATGAAAGCGTGAACAATATTTATGTGATTTTTCACCACATTTGACCTAAACATCATAAACGTGTGTGTCCTGGCCTTAGAGTTTAAACATGATCGAGTCTCACCAAGAGCCTCAAAGGACCGCCCCACTTTACTAAACAAGTATTGATTGTCATTTCTTTCTTGTTTTTGTTTTTTTGTGAGCATCAGCTGGCTCTTTTTCACATCTAAACCCTAACCAATCATCCACAAAACCCCACAAACAAACAAACAAACAAAAACATCGTCAGTATTTGGTCTACAGCAATTATAAACCTGCCAGATTCAAATTTTGAAAAGCAGAACTGCCAAATATTCTGTTTTCCCAAATCCCACTGTGGCCGAGTGGTTGTTATATTTCCAAATTCAGTATCAGAACACAAAAGACATGTTTCCGTGAATATCTCCTAATTCATCTCCCAAAGTAATCAAATTAACAATAAGCCAATTGAAGGCTGTGGTACAAATTACTAGTTAGGAATGTTCGGTGCACGAGTGCGTGTTCCCGTTTAGTGCAGTCTGTGAAGCGGCAGTGAGTGAGCGAGAACATCACAGGTATGTACCTTGTCAAGATCTTGTTTGGATTCAAAGATTGGGGTCATTGGTCAAGGTCGTGGGTGGTGCGACCATTACACCCACGAACGGTGGTGCGGCGGGGGTGTTGTTTTCGGTCCCGTTTGTTTGTCTGTGAACAGCGTAACTCAAACAGTTTTGATCCGATTTGGACCAAACTTGGCAAAAGTGTTGAGGATAGGGAGGGGACGAAGTTATTTGATTTTGAGAGGAATCGGCCTAAGGTCAAGGTCACAGGCCAAGGTCAAATTTTTGGCCCCATGTTAATACATAGGAAATATGGAAAGTGGCAATATCAGAGAATTGGTTGGAAATAGACATATGGTTACTATTAAACACTAATATAAAGTCATATATGACCTTTCAATTGGTCACATGACCGGTGACCTTGGGTGACCTTCAAAGGTCAAACTCAAGGTCATCAGTACTTGAATGGTGAATATCTTTGAAATGAATGGTGTTTCACCCATGTTTACTATATAGCATGAATATGTTATTACATCTTTACACAATAATATCATCCCTAAGAATCACGCATAAAATTTATAGTCTGACTAAAAGATCAGATGTGTTTAAAGATAGAGGATAAACAACCTCAAATTACTACATGAATCCTTTATATTCTTGTTGCTCACAAGACATTTAACATGAACATCCTTGAATTTTTGGTGATTTTGTTTTTTTTAAATCACTGGAGGGTCAAACATGTCATAATTATGTTTTTACTTTAGGTTCATCTGTTGAATGAAATATCAAACATGTAAGGCACGGGTGCTGCACTCTGAGTGCTCTTTCTAGTTTCTTTATTTACTTTAAAAAAAATTTTTATTTTTTTTTGCATAAAATATGACAAAAATTGCCCTCTAATTTTCTCTCAGAATGTAACACACTCTGGATTACTACTCCTATCTACTGCATTGGTTGTATCTCTTTATTAATATTTAAATTTTGTCTGCATCCCTCTTTGACGATCAGCTATTGTAATGTTGTTGATGAATGTGTCACTTTTGTATGTCATTGTCTGTCTTTTTGTTTTTCAATAAATATAAACTACAAATATAATGACTGCACCTGTGACCTTGACCTCCGTTAACTTGACCTTGAGCTATGACCTCCATGTGCAAACCAGCCAAAGATATTATGCCAAGGTACATGCCTGTAAAGTTTGTTATTCGCACACACACACACACACACACACACACACACACACACACACACAATTCCAGCCGTTGACTCATCTGAAAACATAAACACCCTTGCTTCACGCGTCAGTTTGCACAAATGTTCTGTTACTGGTGGCCATTTTCCAAATCATACAGCTGGTTGTTCTGGTGAACTATTAAATCGACTTCTTGATTCACTGGATCATTGTTTGGATTGGTCGTCATCATGCAAAATATTGTTTTTTGGTTTTGTTTTTTGTTTTTTTGGTAAAGGTTGCATTTTTCTTTGTGTGTTTTATGTAATTAAAAACTGCTGTGTGAGCGATCAGAAAATCATTGCAGGTGGTGCATTCATGTGCTGTGGCAAAGATCTGACAACAGACTTTCACATTCATTCATTCATATAGTTGCACTGTAATCATTTTGGGAAGCTGAAAGAAACTAGGAGGGCACTCAGACAGCACATATTGTGTCCCACTAGGATAACAATGCGCAACTCTTAGTACATCTGCCAACCACCAGAGGACGACAGAATCCTCACTTTTAACCCCGTCTGATCTTTGTGATGTCATAATGTAAAAGTCCTGAGATCATCTCACCACAGAATTGTCTTCATAACCCTGAAATGATTCTAAGTAGCAGCATCTGCACCCAGATAGACAGACGGGTTCTCGCAATCACATCACCCTGACAGACGCACTTCAGGTCTGGGAGCATGCGCTGGTGCTGTGCCTCACCGCATCCACTGCACCTTGGGTTCTGGATGGCAACCATCCAGGCAGGCAACCGGTCCAGCTCCTCCTGTCCAAAGCCAGGTGAAATGTGGGCGTCACCCAATTAGTCAGGGAAAAAAAAGAGCGTTGTTGGAGACTGTGGACAAAAGAACGGTAGTCACACTGACATTTTGGACGTCACCACAGACTGCAACATGCAGCCATGCCACTTTGTGCCAACCTGATCCCGTCAGCTCTCAGAGGTCAAGCAGAGTAGGTCCTAATTAGTACTTGGCTCGGAGACGACTTAGGAACACCAGGAGCTGTGTGTGTGTGTGTGTATCTCCATATGGAACTGGAATTGGATCAGGAAGGGCATCCAGTGTAAAACTTGTGCCAAATCCCAATGCGGATCTGTACTGGATCTGCTGTGGTGACCGGGGCAGCCGAAAGACAAACAACAACTACAGACTGCAAAATATTGTCTTTGTTATTTATTGGAATACTTCGGGCTGAAACTAGCAAATTTTTTCATTATGATAAATCAGTTTATTATGTTTATGATCAGTCATTGAAACTAAACCTGAGAAAAGTAGGGGGGGGGGTCCATTTTCTTAGAACCCAAGCAAACAACTTCAGACAATCCAAAGATATTAATTTGACTCTTTGATAATTAGTCAAAAGGAGTTTATCTGAAATCCAGCCATTTAAATCTGGTGTAAACCAAACACAGTTCAACAAAAGCTACTGCAATAATATCCATTCAGACATTTAAAATTGGTTACAGTTAAATTTTCTTAAAAGCATTTTTTAAATCTGACTTTTTGATGTAGAACAGTTTAAAGCTGAACATTCATTCATTTTCAATACCTGCTTATTCCAGTTAAGGGTCACGTGGGGGCTGGAGCCCATCCCAGCGGTCACTGGGCGAGAGGCGGGGAACAAACTGGACAGGCCGCCAGTTCATCGCAGGGCTTAAAGTAGTACTTCTTCAGTTAAATCAGAAAACAAACATCCATCTCTTCCCTTCTGCTCATCCTGTTTAAAAAATATCAAAAGTTATAAAAAGTTCCACTCCGGAGTTTCTCCAGTCGCATCCACAGAAGTCTATAATTCCTTCAGAGTTGTCATGGGTGTCTTGGTGGCTTCCCTCACTCGTCTTCTTCTTGCACGTGCCTACTCCAGACAGATTTACCATAGAATACCATACTGTTTGTATTTCTTAATGATTGATGTAATGAAGTCCGAGACATATTCAGTGACTTGGAAATGTTCATGTATTCGTTCCCTGACTTGTCTCAAGAACACTGGCTGTAAAAGTGCTAATTTTCAATATATATGTAATTTGTCCATTTAGACAAATTACTGTGTATAAAAAAGGCTATCATCTCTTTGTGGCTAATGTGAGATTTTTGTTAAAAATTTTGAATGAAAGCTAAAAGTCGACACGACAAGCACATTGTGATTGTTTCATTTTAACTCCATTGTGGTGGTGTTTAGAGGCAAAAGTACAAACATTGTCACTGTCCAAATACTTATGGACCTGACATGTATAAGAGCTTTTGGCTGCTCGCATTTAAAATTTAATTATTATTTTTTTAGAGTAGTGAAATGCCTAGACTTTCTGGTCCATGTGGGATTGTGAACTTCCATTGACGTCATTGACAGACTCCCTCAGTGTTTAGGCAGAATTGGTTCTGAAGAGTCACAAATCCAGATGACATTATGAGGTTAGCTCCCGGTTCCCTCCAGCAGAGGAACTTGTCACACTTTATTATTAATTTTTCCCCTGACTCTTTCTCAGATTATCAGAGCTGCCAGATCCTTAGCAGCGGACGCCATGGTGCTGAAGATCTTCTTCCCACAGTGCTGTAACCGGGCCGACAGCGGGCTGCTGGTGGGCCGTTGGATCAGCGGCCATGAGTCGGCCGTGGTGCTGGCGGTTATCCACTACCCCTTCATCCCCGGACAGGTCAAGCAGTACATTCAGCAGGTCAGTGCACAGGGTGTGTCTCTGCTGTGTGTCTGGTCTGGATTAGGATTAATGTAATATTCCCAGAACATTTGTTAGACATTACATATTGGACCGTGCCGGAATTATAATCAGCAATAATCACTGGATCTTTTGTAAATATTTTAGATTGATCTGCTGTATTAATCACTGATCATCAATGGATCTTTTGCTTAGGTTAACCAGGATGAATAGTGTAATTTATCCTCTCTTTTTTTATATCTGGGACTTAATGACCATGTAATTAATGTCATCATTTTATCACCTATCATGTACATGGATCTTTGATGAATGTTGTCATTCCAATCATCTCATTCACTGCACCAGTGTCTGCTCCAAAGTCCAGAATGTGAAAACTTGAATGAAGAGATTCACATTCTGTGGTAAGTGAGTGATTGGTGGAAAAAAGCCAACATAAACTAGAAGCAGTGCTTAAGGCTCCGCAGGTGGGATGTCCCAGGGTGGAAGAAAAACAAATCAACCTTTTTTTTCACACAAACGAAACAATCTTTTTTTATTACTCAGTAAATATACAATAACTTTCATATGAGACAAACATCAGCTCTCTATCATAAGAAGTTACTGAGATAATCAAAAAGAATGTTTCCTTGGCAACCATTGTTTACCTCAGAAACCATGTCAACATGGCATAAAAGCCCTTCCAAAGAACTTTCATATGAGCCAAAGATCAACTGGCTATCATAAATCGTTCCTGAGATATGACATAAGTCCAGAAAGGTCACTTGGCGGGATGTCATAACAGACAGACAGACACGGGGTCGGGCTCCCGGTGGAGTATCGCTAGGTGGTCAGCCCATTTCATGGGACATCCCACAATAATCCTTCTTCAGTATTCAGTCAAACAAAATATTCAGTTGCGTTCCCATCCATCACTAGGTTCGAGTTAATACCATTATTTTTTATATTATATGTTCCTTAAGAACTAAAATGTTAACTGTAATTATGACTGTCCTCTTTTCTAAACTGTTTTGACAGTAAGTAATTTAATTATATATTCAGTTGAATTATTAAAGTGCAGCATGTTAGTGTAGTAAAATGCATTTTTACAGTTTAAGTTGTCCCGGTTTACGTTTCTGGTGTTTATTTGTTGACTCTTGGGGTTTCTGATGCTCATTAATTACTACTGACCGTCTCCTTGTGCTCTCTAGTATCTCTCCTACATGTCCTCTATTCCTCACGCATTCTATGGAGACTATCCTCCGTGTTGATTATTCCTCGTGCTCTCCTCCGTGTATCGTCTCTCCTCATGCTTTTCCAGGTTAATATTAATTCCATTAGTATTATAATTCCTGGTTACCCAGCTTTTGTTCTCTAGTGAATTCTCCTCCATGTTAGTTAGTCCTCATGCTTTTATTGTGACATGTGTTCTGTGTTTGTTTCAGTGGCTTTACTTCCTGCCAACAGGTTTCCGGTCCCTCGTGCACTCTGACTTCCGGGTTAATTGTTTCAAACACTATTTAACCGTCACTTTTCCATCACTCCAGTGCCAGATTATCTTGCTGCCATGCTTGCTCACATTATTTCCTCATGTTTGTTCCATTGTTGCCGAATTACGCTGCCACTACGTGTTTCCTGAGATTAGCCTGCCATCTTCTGATCAGTCACCTTGGTATGTTTCCTAGCTGAGTTGTATTTGTTTGCTGCTTCCTCCATGGACACCTTTGTTGAACGGACTGAATTCCTGTATACCGACTCCTCGCCTTTGTCCTCGACCGCTCTCATTGCCTGATTCCACCCGGACACCATTGTGGTACAGACTTCCTGTGCTGCTTGTTTTGACTGATTCCATTGAAGAAACTGTGAGCAATAAGACCTGCTTTTACCCATTACCCGCGTCGTCCTTCGCTCGGGAGTCTTTAGTCTTGCCATTAAGTCGGTATACAATTGAAGCACTTAAATAAAGGAGGCATTGTGGTGCTTCACTTGTGATCAAATGTTTTATATATCAGTGGGTCACAGTCAATCCCTTATGCTAACTAATGAATTTGCGATGAGACCTAGTCTGTTGTTGACAGGAAAGTTATTCTGTCATGTTGAACTTTGACATTAGTGTGACTGTGCATAATGCAGCCACGATTACACCACCAGGCACAGCTTCATGGTGGAGTGGAACAGAGAAGGATTTCATACAAGAAAACCGATCAAATCTTGACTTGAATCTCCCATGTGCCTTCTGGCAAACTGGAACTGAAATGTTTCACCTTCTTTTTAAAGAAAATCCTTCTCTGTTCCAGTCCACCATGAAGCTCTGCAACTGGTGTTGCAACACACAAAAATTACACAATACTGTTTCTCCATTCACCGCCACAGAAGCTTGTAACTCCTTCAGAGTTGTCATGGATGTCTTGGTGGCTTCCCTCACTTGTATCCTTCTTACACGGTCAGTTTTTGAGAACTGCCTTCTCCAGGCAGATTTACTAAACAGAACCAAACCGTTTGTGTTTCTTAATGACTTATTTAAGGGAAGTCCAAGACATATGCAGTGACTTGAAAATGTTCATGTGTCCATCCCCTGACTTATCTAAAGAAAATTTGGCTGTAAAAGTGATAATTTAGTTGTTATACTAACGGCGGTAAATACTTATGGACATCGTTGTTCTGGTTTTGGTATTTTTATTTAATTTTGTCATATTGCAGCAAATGGCAAAATATTTGAAATTTTAATATAAAGAAGCCCAAATTCTTTTCTTTTCTTTTTTTTTTTTTTTTTTTTTTTTTTTTTGCAATTTGATGGCATAAAAAATGAAAATGTGTAAAAGCTGAAGTAGAGAAACGTTTTCTCAGCACTGTATCTATCTCACAGGCAGACAACTGTGATAAATGACAAACAGCGTTCCAACTTCCTGTGTGAAAAGAACTTGAAAGAAATTTCTCAGACTCCACACTCAGGTTACAGATCAACCCCAACATTTACTGAGTTCTTTCTCTTGGTAAAATTGATCATTGCACCAAGTTCCTTGGCGATCAGGTGAAAACCTGTTGAGTAAATAAGGGGAAGCTCCAGCATTTTGCCTGTTTCAAATTCAAAAGGAGACCTTTTCGTGCAACTTCAGCTTTATGTCTTGTCTAAAATCACAAATGAAAGAGAGAGTGAAAAATATTCAAGCCCACCTTCCTCGTATGTGGCGACATGTATAGTATGATGGCGCTAAGATTATGGTATGATGGCGTTCCTCCATTGTTCCATTCTTAGCGGAGAGCCCTGGAATGATCCTGCTTACATACTGTCCATGCAAATCAAGCTTCAAACGTTCCCTGGCACCAAAACAGGACATGGGAACTTTCAGGCACCACGCTTGTTGACACTTTGTTGTTTCATGTTTGTACTTGGTGTTTTGTACTAAAGGGTTTATTACTAAGGTATATTCATGAAATGGGATTCTTAATATTGAGTTGTATTGTGTCAGCAGCACATCAGATGGTAACCCGCCGACAGTGAGAGTCTCTGTTCAGTTCCTGCTTTCATTGCTGTCCTCACTCAGATTCAGGCCCAGAGCAAGGTCCCACTGTCCGTGTTGGGCTCGTGGAGTTTGCCCAAAGAGGACCAAGGAGGTATGGAGAGCTTCCTCAGAGACCTCAGCACCATCTTCCCCCAGCAATGCTGGCTCCAGATCAGCCGCCATATGGATAAAATGGGCTTCACCTGCCAGGTTCTCAACCAGGACCAGAGTAAGTCAACAATTCTACCGTCGACCTCTACATCCACTCCACGTTTGGAGATTATTATTGTTTATTTTGTTTCGGTCAAGTTTACAAAGCAAACCATTCATTTCACAACAAAATCATGCTTCTGACCAAAAAGGTCTGGGCTGAAGCCAAGGCTTATTGTGCCCACCTTATTAATCTTATCAATAAAATTTCATATCAGAAAACAAAAACTAAACAGCATGCAAGCTAGACATGTAAGAAAAACAAAAAGAAAACAAGTATTAATCAAACTTAGAATAGTCCATGTGAGAACTACAAATGAAACAGAAAACACAGCATGTGTCTGACTTACATAGGAAACGAAATGAATCCTTTTTCATTTAAAATGATTACACTGCGCATGGGCGTGTCCTGTGTGCACACAGTACATGCTGTGCACACGCCTACAACAGATGATTTGGCATAAGATCAGGCAGGAATAGGATAACACAGAGACACAAATGGTCCTCAAATTATAGTGAGACGATAGTGATTATTAATGTTATTACAATAAATTTTTTATTAATTGTGGAGGAATTCCTGTAGTTGCAGTAAAAGTAATAGCAGTAGTATCCTGTGGTGGTTCAGCAAGATTGGACCGGAGTAATCCAGGTTTCCAGAGTTTTACCGCTTGTCTCTGCAGAACTTCACAGCAGCCCAATGAATCCAGTAGTTTTACAAACAAGTGTCTCCGCCCACCAGGTACTTCCATTCATCCATGCTGATGTCTTTTTCTTTTTTTACCTTTGCCGTTGGAGTATAGAAGTTGATCCCGACTAAATCGAGCCAAACTTCAACGAATTTTGTAGCTTGTTAAAAAATGTCAACCTTCTGTGTTCTGTTCCATTCCATTGTTGTAATTCTGCCATAATAATTTTCTGAGGGGAAATATAGAATTAGAGATGATCACACACTGTCAGGTTGTGTTCACAGTACGTCCTGCACAGAGCCTGAGGCTTATCTCTGGATACTGTAGCGTGAAGCAGACGAGAGTCATAGACTCTCATGGATAAGGAGTAGTCCACCTCCTTATCCCACAGGGCCACCTGCTCTGCAGCAGGAACAGATACACTTTATTATCCCCCCAATAAAAAAATGTCACTAAACAATCCACTAATAAAACCAACAAAGACATTTTTTCTAAAAATCAAACTTACTGGAAAAGTACAGGTTCTGGTGTGAGTAGGACGGATATGACGAAAGGAGTACACCTGTGTTTTGGAGTTACCAAGGCGATGCTTTCCTTTGGTTATTCTGCGGTGTGAGCAGGTGGCAGATACGCTGAGCGGGAGCCTAGAGACAAAGGTGAGGGTGACGATGAGGCGGAACAGGAAGAGGAGAAGGTCATCTTCATCCACTACGAGCAGAGAAAGGCGATGCTGTCGCAGATCCACCCCATAGAGAACGGAGTTCCCGAGTCCAAGACTGGTCCTCCGTCTGAGCTCAGACAGGTAAAAGGACACCGCTGATGGGTTTAAAGTCTAAAAAGCTTTCCACACATCCTGCAATATTCCTCCCTTCAGATATCAGTCAGGCAGTTTGTTTTTTTGTTTGGTTGCAAACTCACCACACCTCGCCATCATTTGAGTTGGTTTGTGTGTCTTTGGCGGTTTGTTTGTTCACTGCCTGCTCTGCCACAGTGGATCCACTTAGTCTCAAATGTGGTCTAGGTCAGTATTTTTCCCTGGAGAATGTCCTTATTCCACAGGGCTCTGTCAGGATGAGCGCTCTAGTTATCGAGAAAACATTCAGCCAGCTGGAAACCACATGAGGGTGGAAGCTGGTGTGGTGCTACAATGTCATCCCACAGGATGCAACAACACACAGCTTAAAAGTTGTTTCTGGACTTTTGGGGAGGTGATGGTCTGGAGGTTAGAGAAGCAGATTGTGACCAGCGGCTCCTCGGTTCAATTCCCCATCAGAGAGGAAAATCACTAAGGTCCCTTTAGTAGCAGACCAGCCTGTAGGTCCCGTGACCAACTCTCTGGAACAAAGGTTTGAAAGTATTTTTGGGATCCCTGATAGGTTCTGAGTAAATTCAGTCTGGACTCACCTCCTGAAATTTCCGGGCATTCCGGGGAGAGGGGCCATCAAGGTCAAATGTGGGTCAAAATTTAAAAATGATCCAATTATGCCAAGAGGCAAATCAAATTACTCGTATGGTCATAAGGAATCTAAAAATGCATAGCTCGTTAGGGATTCGACCTTGTTTGAGGGCGCTGTGGCTAAAAACTTTCAAAGGTCCGTGCACTTTTGACTTGAGGACAACGTTGAAAATGTATTTAACATGGTCTGATTTTCATAATTTTGGTGTACAAATCATTGTTGCCGATATAAATCTTGCCAAAATGTCCATTTCAGTTTACTCACAGATCCATTTTACAGTTCGATGTTGCGGTCATATCCACCAGAATCAGAGCCGCTGTCACTAGTATCTGGATCAGAATCTGAATCTTCGCTGATTCTGGTAGTTGCAACATTATACAGGAATCTGGGAAGCGCTGGTTGTGAATAGCGTATTGGCGAGCATTTGCCCTCTGTAAGGCTCCAACCATGGTGATGGTCGGGCGTTTACGCGTTTGTGCATATAGGAATGGTCATTTTGGCAGCCATATTGGAATTTGAAGGTCAAGGGTACCTGTATCAATGTGAAATGTTGCTGCACTGAATTTGTCATGCAAGAAAACTTATAATTAGACAGCAAAATTACGAAATTCGGACCATGTTAATCACATTTTCAACGTTGTCCTCAATTCAGAAGTGCGTTGACCTTTGAACGTTTTTAGCCATAGCGCCCTTAAACAAGGTCAAATCCCTAACGAGCTATACATTTTTAGATTCCTTATCACCATAGGAGTAATTTGATATGCTTTTTGGCATCATTGGAGCATTTTTAAATTTTGGCCCCCATTTGACCTTGATGGCCCCCTCTCCCCCGAATACCCGGAAATTTCAGGAGGTAAATTTACTCAGGCTCTATCAGGGATCCCAAAAATACTTTCCAACCTTTGTTCCAGAGAGTTGGTCACGAGACCTACAGGCTGGTCTGCTACTGCTTGGGCAACGTCCTTAATCCACAAGATACTTGCAGTGTGCAGTTGAGCGCCTTGCTTGGCAGCATGCTGACGTCGGTGGAGGTGTGTGTGTGTGTGTGTGAATGGGTGAATGTGAGGCATCATTGCAAAGCGCTTTGAGAAAGTATTGATCTTTGCAGGTGTCAGGAAAGAATTAATCATAATAATTTTCAAACAGAACTGTTCAGAACTGATGAAATCAGATAAATGTTGATCGGTTGTTGTTTGATCTCAGCATCATCGGGTGTGGAGTAAAAATTCCGACACGTTGCATAGCTGAAGTGTGAGTGGAGTAAAGTGTCGTTTCCTAACAGGCTGTTGTGTGTCGGCCCAGGTGTTCCAGACGGTGGCTCGCAGTGAGCCTCTGTACTTCCTGGACAGATATGACGACGGGCCGCTGAAGACGACTCACTGGCAGTCTGACGGCCGCGAGGGCAGCATCATCGTGGAGCTGCTGAAACGGGCGTCTGTGCCGCTCTGCGTCCTCATCGGCTGGCTGCTGTCTGTGTGGACGTGGGTCTGTAACAGCCGGTGAGAGGGGTTACTATGGCAACACAGAGCGCTGCATAGAGAATAAAAAGAATCGTTTTTATTCTTTTCTCGAACACAAGCTTTGATCACTTTGTTTTGTCTCCACTTGTCTCATGTGATTCCACCGTCCCCGCTGTTGTCCCAGGATCTTCAGTCTTTACCCGCTGCAGTTCCTGTCCAGTAAACTGTCCACCTGCGTCCAGCTCACTTACAGAACCGAACACATGAGGACGCTCACCTCGGTCAAACCTACCGGTGGACAAACGCACTCCATGAGGCAAGTAGCCAGCAACTGCAACGCATGTGCTCTGCAGTGCACATGTGCATGTGCGTCCTCCGTAGGTTTTTTGGGTTTTTTTATAGGCCGATGAGGTGTTGCCATCATGCAGCGTCTGTCCACAATTCACAGAAAACGCTACTCGTCCCTGAGTGTTCAGTGGATTTTCATTCAGATTTTTTGTTTTGAACATCAAGACAGTCTTCACAAATCTTGCCATTGGGTTTGCTGATTACTCATTAAAAAGTTGCTAATTAAGCTGATTAACCAACTTTTGGGAAAATCGCTACTCCTCCCTGAGTTTTCAACAGATTTTCATTCTGATTTTTTTTGTATTGAAGATCAAGCGCTTTAATCAGGATAGTGGCCAGACCTGTCCCCAGCCAGTGAATTTAAAGACTGGCATAGTACTCAAGGTCAAAGACCGCTTAGGACAGGTTTTTTTGCATCCCCCATTAGGGAGGATGCATATGTGTATTCAGTAGCGTCTGGCGCCACATCCGCTCACCGCTCTTTGTTTTTCTTATTACTCCTAAACTGCACAACATAACAATCCCACACCAAACACATCATCACTGTAGTGACGGGGAATTCTGGCGGTGGACCCCGTTTCCCTGATTCTTCTTTCTCACAATTCAGCCGTGTGAGCTACTGCGTCACTGATGCTCTGGTTTTTTTATGCAGCAGCAGTTGGAGCAGATGTGATGACAGGAAATAGACCTGGATTTAAAGCATGATAATAAAGCAAGTACATAAATGTCATGAAGCAACAAAACACAACAAAACAAACTACAGCGTTAAGTACGTAAAACTTTATTCATGTAACACCGTTCAAAACTGAGGTTATGAAGTGCTTTACAGAAGGATTAAAAAAACCAAAACAATAAATACAGAAACTATTGGAAGCATCACGACTAAAAATAGAGCACATGACTTAAGCACAGGTCAGGTTAGGTCAGGGCTGTGATCTTGTGCTGGTGCCACACGTCGCTGCACAAAAACATTTAGAAAAAGAACAACACAGTGTAACACAGTCTGACTGTCAAGGCAAAAGGAAATTAAGAGCCACGTACTTCATGCTCTCAACAACAAACTCGTTTCAGAAGTGTTTTTTTCTTACACAGTGTAAACGGGTTCAGATAAATTTAGCTTCACGTTTTTTTTTGTTTTTGTTTTTATCCATGTGGGATCTGCTGTGGCGACCCCGAGTTGAAATTGGGAGAAGCCGGAAGATTATTATAATCAGTAACGGTATGTGTCCTTACTGGCAAAACAAACGGATTTTCAAAGTACAGGTGCATCTCAAAAAATTAGAATATCGTGAAAAAGCTCAATATTTTTTGTCAGATTTCTCAGACAATAATTTTTTTTTTTTTTTTTTTTTTTTTTTTTTTTTTTTTTTTTTTTTTCCCCCCCCCCATTCAAAATCAAATCACTTTGTCCTTGGATGACCCTAAATCATTCCACCAAGATTGGTGCAAATCAGATCAAAACTCTTGAGTTATTTTGTTC
>OMMV01019731.1:8454-21974 GCA_900302635.1 Chatrabus melanurus
TCCCCAAGACAGGCTCATTTCAACATGAGCTAGCCCCCCAGCAACGTGGAGGCAAACAGCTTATTCATCCAACCAAACACATTCTTGATTCTGTGAGAATCAAATGCTTCGGATTAATTACTCGCCGAGTTCTCGTCTAACCTTTCAGATGCAGCGACAGTCGTAATTTCTGTGGTCTGTGCAATGTCATCGCTATTATCCAACTTCGCCTTGCCTCCTAATTCCTGGTTTGGCGTGTCGCGGACTTTTCCTCTTACCTCCTTTTGGAATTCGGTAACGTCGTCATTGGCATCATTGCCCTTTAGTTGGTCGTCGTGGCAAACCCTTCCGACGTCATCGCTTTCACCTGTCATGCTGTTATTATCCCCACAATCTTTTTCCTCGGGCGCCGCACTGGGGCTTTCGTGGTCTGACGTCACCGTGGCGTTCTGGATCTTGCCGTCTTTGTGCCTCTGTTGTGACGTCTTGTCTGTGTACCTGTGTAAGCCCCTCTGTATGTGTGTGGTGAAATCATATCGATCCGCACACGTGTGCAGGCAAAAACTGCATTGGTATGGTCCCCCGTCGCTATGGCAACTCATGTGCAGCGCATACATGACCTCGTCTAGGAAGTAGATCCCACAGTGGATGCAGCGATTGGTCAGGTCGTCCTGCGTGGCTACTTCCGCCGTCGCACGATTTGATGGGGCGCTTGACGGACTTTTTGATGTTGGCAAACAAGCCGTTTCGTCCGTTCCCATCTCCTCTGTCTGGTTCCCTCCTTCATCTGTCCTCTCCTCTTCGTCTCTGTCTCCTTTCCAGTTCTCTCGCGTCCGCTCGGCGAGTGGCGACTCTTGCCTTCTTCTTTCCGCACCGTTTGTTGATACGTGTGTGTTCGCAACGCTTACGTGAGCATCGCGGTGTCTTATTGCGAGGTCCAAAGGGGCGTCGTTTTCTAACGATGAAGAGGAGGACGTTTGGGGATGAAGAGGAGGCGGAGGATAGTGAGGAGGAGCTGGAGGAGGTGGGAGAGGAGAGTAGGGGGAAGCGCAGTAAGGCACCGTGTAGCTTTGCTGATGATGCTGTACTGGAGACACCATAGAACCGAGATAATGAGTGTTGTTTCCAAGGCTACCAGGGTTGCTGAGACTACTGATTCCGCCAGGAACCCCGGAGGTGGCTGCCATCTTGTATTTGGTCCAGAATCGGAGCCAGTCTGACTCGTGGGTCATGTCAGGTGAGAGCGTTAAAGGCAGAGGTAAGGAGAAAAGGGGATACTGGTATTTTTCAATGGGCGACCCAGGAGGCGAATAACTAGACGGTTTGGATGGACGCATGTACTTTTCAATGGGACTTCCTCTTTCTGATCCCCCTCCTCCTTTCCCTCCCTCTAGTTTTGACGTTATCCCTCCCTCACCCACGCCGCCATTGCCCTCCGTTATCAATGATGAGGGGGGATGTGAGGGGAGGAGAAGGGGAGGCATGCGTCGGTGAATTTCTAAGGTTTGATTTGCGAGGAAGACTTGAGTGGATCGTGGCGAGCGCGAGCGGGGGGAGGGCTGCTGATTTTTGATGGACACACAGCTTCTGTCTGGTTCCTCCCCGTTCATGCGCTCCTCGCTGGTGATTCGCTGCTGCTTGGGAGCGGGATTTTCAGCCGACAGTGAATCGGGGTTGAGTCGTTTTCGAGTTCTGCGTCGGATGATTTGCTCGCCGTTGTTCTGCTTGATGATGTTTAGAGGTCTGGGTGTCTGTAAAACAAAGGAAACATAGAGGATATAGGAGCAATGATGAGATACAGCAGCAGTCCTATTGCTGTGTCGATAATTCCCCCAGCATATGATTGCATCAAAGCGGCAGATTTAACATTTGTAACTGCAGCTACAACAAGAAACTACATACAAATGCAGGGCTGATGAAAATGCACTCAAGCAAACGTTTCACCGTCTCATTTACTGCAGAAATGACATGAACATTCATCACTCAAGACACACAGATATTAATCTATACATCTGTGTTGCACTTTTTGCTCAAACCAGAAGGATGAGAATGGAGGCTTATTACCTTACTCCTAAAGACGTAACTTTATTGACAGCTCTTCTCCAAGCACAAAACAAAACTGGTGTTTTTATTAACTATCATACGTTTAACTAAAGACATATTCTAGACCTCGACAGAATTTCAGCAACTCTTTGGCTAAAATTGGTCACAGTTAAGTAAAAGTCAGTGTAATCTGTCTTGTTCTCACAGACTCACTTTTAACTGACAACATCTCTACTTCGTGAACGGGGTGTGTTAGCACATGATGTCAACAGAGAAATATGCACATTTTATATTTTTACATCATATATTATGGTATTTTTTTTGTTTTCTTTGCTAATTTTTAAGTATGAGATTTTAAGTATGATATGGAATGGCAAATGGACTACATTTATAGGTGGTCAATGCTATAGTGGATGGTGGATAGATGATGGAAATTAGGAGCAGGTGTGGTTGTCAGTGATAAGAGACAAACCGTTTCCACACAGAAATGTACTGAATCAGCAAAGTAAACTGTTTTCCAATTGTTTCGCACCAGTTACGTTCTAAAACTCCACACAGCACGGTGGAAAAGAATTTGTATGAATTTAGCCACAAAAGAAAAAGACAGTGAGAGATATGGTTGCGTTAGGTACGCAGTGAATGGGGTATGTGAGAGAGAGAGAGAGAGAGAGAGAGAGAGAGAGCGCGTTTCTGCACAGAAATGTACTAAAATTGAGAAATAATTATTTTGCGATTGTTTAGCGGTTACATACTAAAGCTCAAACCACGTGGTCACAAGTCCACACAAATCGTGGAAGCATTTTGTATTAATGCAGCTAAACCATCCGGGGATGGCGTCTGCATGGAATCCGGGGAAAAGCACGTCACCAACGGGGCTCAGGGTCATTACATGACTTTTAGTTACATGTCGCTTGATATGAGCTTGCTCAGCTGTTTCTTTCATTTCCAAAGCTACTGAGGTCACCGCTGCTTGTTGAAATTTGATAAATAAATATCCAGGATAGGGTACACTTTAACACACAGCTTCCATCATCTTCAACCAAATTCTATCGATTATAAAGTTGCATCCAAATGAAAGGGCACTTTGTGGTCCTTGGTGGAACGCCACAACAGTGAGAGTGCATGAGCACGCCGTCTGTGTGTGCGCTCACTGTTTCGGGGGTAGTGGAATCGATATGACGTCACAGACAATGTGAATGTCTAACCACATGTAACTACACCTCAACAACACCGTCATATAAGCTTCATTTCTGTCCTGCTTGTGTGACTGCCGCACAATCCAGAGCACGTTACAACAAAGAAATCAGGCTTTGGCGAGCTGGCTTCATAAGTCGCCTAACTTTCAGTTTCTCAATATGAAAAATGACTGTTCCATAATAATATTTCTTTTAAAAAGAGTTGGATTAGCGGCAAACTGTGCTAACCGCAAAAGGTCACACAAAGGTGCTGCGTTGGGAGGTTTTGCTCAGTATATATATTTCAAATGTTGACTTCTAACAAAATAATTAAACAGTAAAATAGATGATCATAAAGAGGAACTTTTCGTTTCTTGTGTGCTTTTATTTAAGCGCTGTATGTGAGGTTATTCTGCGCGCTAAAGCGAGAGACAAAGAGAAAGCTTGATGAAGGGCTTTTGATATGCATCAGGACAGAAGAAAACCAATCACCTGAGTGAGGATTTTTAAAAAACGGCGAAAATGCCAACAGGGAGGGAGAAATAGTGCGGGAGCGTGATGGTGCAACACAGAAGAATGAGAGGGTTGTGTTGGAGGAAAGAAAAGATGTAAAGACTGTTATTAAAAGAAAAAAGCAATAAACCTTTCATGTTTTCAGAACGTATTCCGTGTCTGGGTTACGCTCAACTAAAATAAATTTATTCCTGCACACTGTGTGTGTATTTAAAGCCGCGTGAGTGCACGACACATGCACACACGAGGGATGTCATTCTCAGTCTGGCCTGTATCAGTCATTCTGCAGCAGCTACTTTTACCACTTACGGCAAAAACTCAGTAGTTGTTGTTGTTGTTGAAGGCATTGTGTTGCATTTGTTACTGGAGAAATCATTACATCATTCAAACATCGCATCGACGCCCTCGGGTCCAACGTGTTTGTGTGGGTGCTGAATCCTGAAAAACAGGTATATGAAGAAAGAAAAAGAAAAAAAAAAAGGAGGAGGACGCCACTTTGATTGAGGGATTTATGAATGCGTGGACATGCCCTTCTGCAGCAAGCACGCTGGCAACGGTCCTCGCTGTTAATCAGAGGGACGTCCTCCTGATGATTTTTTTGTACATATGTGCACAGGCAGAGGAAACAGAGATAAAAGAGAAAAGGAGAGCAGAGCGGCGACTGAGCCGAGAAGCGGGAGGAAAAAGCAATATGTGAAGCAGGGAGATGGAGAGGAGGACTTGAAACAAAGAGGAGATGAAATAGAAAGCAGGAGGGACGCGGGCACAGGAGCAGGATGACTGAGGAATAAAGCAAAGCGCAAAGAAAGAGCACCCCCTGTGGCAGAAGGAGTACACATTTCTGTATTTCTCTGGCTGCCTGTGCTGCACTTTTCATCTCCTCCTGCCTCGGCTTCTCTCCCCGCTCTCCCTTACTGCTTTGCACTCTCGCAATTCAATTAAAGGGACTTTGTTGGCAAGAAGTTTGACATGTTCTGCTCAAAGGCTTTCCCTATTTCTCTTCCTCCCTGTCTGCCTCTGTATGTCTTCCTACAGAGCTGCTGTGTATTCTTGTATTTTGGGTCCCGGGCTGAGAGACAAGATGATATTGTAAATTAGAACTGCATCACCGATGCCTGGAACCAAACCAAGCCATTAGTACCGCGCTGCAAGACGGGAAGGCCTTCAGATAAGATTAAGATTATTAGTGTATGTGGTGGAATGTCACTGGTTAGCCTTATTAAGTAGGGGCTGTTTTACTTCATCGTATTCCCACATCTATGTGAGTGTCAGAGTCTGTGTGTGTATATAGTATGCACATTCATATGAACACTACAATGCTGCAATAATAAAAAAACAAACAAACATACTGGTCATTATAGGTTTGCAGCAACAGATGGTAAATGACATGAGACATGGTAATTCTGTAGTGTTAATGAGACGGACAATAATTTACTTCATTAGGCTTTTTCAAAGATCAAATGGAGGTAAACAGAAATGTCACCAATATGTGGCACATAACATCCATTTGGTCCAACTTATGTTCTGGCTCCACTTTCACTGTGTTCAACATTATTGTTACTGCTCAATAGCTGATTAAAGGAGCTCTGTTCTCCGTGAATATGACACAGATGAACCCAAAAAAAAAAAAAAAAAAGTACTTCTGATACTGCATTCACATGTTGGCATTTTGTGGCAGACGTTAAACTGGATATCGAATTGTTTTCGATAAGAGGACCACATTAAGAGCAGCAGCCACATGTGCTGTCAAAAGTTAAAAATTTACACCAGACAAGTATGGGGTACCTCAGGGTTCTGTTCTCGGTCCACTGCTGTTTTATCTTATATGTTGCACCTCTTGGTTAGATGAAATGTGGCCACAGGATTGATGTTCACTCTTATGCTGATGACGTGCAGCTGTACATGCCAGTTTATAAAGGTACTGTGTCTCATATTGCGAAAGTGGAGGCTTGTCTGGCTACAGTGAGACATTGGATGGCTTTTCATTTTTTCTTTGATTGATATTGGTCCTGCTAGACAGAGACATCTTTATGATCGAATAACACTGTCACTGTTAAGAGTCCTGAAGAGTTAAAAATCTTGCTGTGGCTTTTGATCCAACGTTGTCTTTTGGCCTACATATTAGAAAGGTGGCCGAGACTGCCCATTTTCACCTACCTAACATAGCAGACCTACCCTATCTATCACTGAGACACTGATTCATGCTTTTGTGTCCTCCAGAAATGATTATTGCAACATTATTTTCTGATTTACCAGAAGAGTGTAAGATGTTTTCAGGTGATTCAAAATACATATGATGATAGAACTTTAACAACTGGGAGATTTGATCCCATTACACCTGTGTTGGCCTCCCTTCACTGGCCAACAGTCAATGTGAGAGCTGATTTTAAGGTTTTATTGTTGACTTACAAAATTCTTAATGGTGGTGCACTTTCTTAAGGAACTTATTAAGCCTTATATACCAATCCGTGTTTTGCAGTCTCAGGATGCAGGCTTACTTTATGTTCCACAGGTGAAAAAGAAGTCAGCAGGCGATAGAGCAGGGCGTGGGCAATAGTGTGCCATGAAGGGCCAAGACAGTGCAGGTTTTCCTTGCAACCAATCGCGCCTCAGTAGGTGATTTTAGTGATGAACTCCTCCCATCAACCTAAAGTCGTGATTGTCTGTGAAATCATCTACTGAGGTGATCGATAGCAAGGAAAACATGTACAGTCTGTGCCCTTCATGCCCACTGCTGCTATACGTGTCATGCTGTTGTCTTGTGGAACAGCCTGCCAGTGAATGTTGAAAAGTCTACTTCTGTAGAATCTTCCAAGGTCAACCTCAAAACACCTTTGTCAAAAGGGTTTTAATTTATTTTTTGAATTTGTTTGTCTGTATGATGTGTGTTTTTGGTTTGCTGTTTGTTAATCTGTTCTTATGGTTGTTACATTTTAATATTTATTTTTTAATGTCATGTTTTTGTTTTAAAATGTACAACACTTTGAAATTTCTGACCTGAATGTGCTTTATAAAATTATTATTTTTATTATTAGTAGTAGTAGTAGTATTTTTTTATTATTATTATTGTTTTTATTATCATTATTATCTTACACCATGGGTATACCATGTGGAGCAGATGTTGCAGCATCACTGTTGTTTTGATATGTGCATAAATTTGCATACTTATGGAACTTTTTTTCTGGGTGTATCTTACCATTGCAAAGCAGTGAAACATTCATATTCACACTATGTGGAGCACATGTGGCGCACAAGTGTTGCATAAATTTGTGGTAAGACTTTATGCATCCTGGCTGCCTTGAGTTTTTTGTTTGTTTTGTTTTACAGATGGAAACCCTCCCTAAAAGAAGCCCCCTCTGATTTTTACTGGGTTAGGACCAAGGGCCGTTTGGAGCTCAATGTGTTGTTGAAGAACACCAACACACAGGAGTAGGAATAGTCAGGGATTAATCCACTGACCTTTCGGTTTATGGACAACCTGCTCTATCACCTGAGCCATGACAGCCCCAACATCAGAGGTGGAAAAGCCTGGCTTCAGAAAGTAAAAATCCTACCATGTTTTGCTTCTGCCTGTGCACCTAGAACAGGTGATTTCACTGATTAGCTCATCTACCTGCCTGAAGAGTTGAACTAATTAGAATCAGCTGGTTTAGTGGATCAAATATGTGGTCTGCCTTTTTACTTTCTGAAGCCGGAGTTTTCCACCTCTGCCCAACATTAGTAACTGGGTATGCACAGAAAAGTGTTAAGTTTGGGCTGCAACTAACGATTGTTTTTGTAATTGATTAATCTATTGATTATTTTTACTATTAATCTAATGATTATTTTTTTATTAGTCTGTTGATTACTTTCAGTCTAGTCGATTATCCTTTGGTTAATTTACCAGTAAATCATTACCATAAATTCTATCATCCTTGCTTTCAAATATTTTGTTAAGAGTATTTATGTTACACCTTTTTTTTTTCTTTTTTTTTAAACTCGAACATATAATGGATATAAAGTGTCAAAAAAAAGGCATTCAAGAAAAAAAAGGATTAAAATCTTGCACACAGCTTTGCCTCTTCCTGAGACACAAAAAGACAGAAAATAAAATCAGAACATATTTCATAGGGCTGCAACTAACAATTATTTTCATTACCAATTAACTTGTTGATTATTTTCCGGAATAATCCATTAGTTGTTTGGTCCGTAAAATGTTGGAAAATGGTGACAAATATCGATCAGTGTTTTTCAAAGCCCGAGATGACGTCCTCAAATGTCTCGTTTTGTCCACAACCCAAAGATATTCAGTTTACTGTCAGAGAGTTGGAAAGAAACCAGAAAATATTCACATTTAAGAAGCTGAAATCAGAGAATTTGAACATAAAAATAAGACAAAAGTATTAATGGATTACCAAAGTAGTTGGTGATTAACTTAATAATTGATTCATAATCGATTAATTGTTGCAGCTCTACTCTGAGTATGTGCCCCAGCATTTCTGAGGGTCTGGGACTTACTTTAGATCTGAATTATGATATTCAATTGCCTCAAGCTGCTTTAAATGAGATTACATAGAACTGATGATTGATCAGCCAAATCCATTAAAGAATTGACCTGGGTTGCGATCATATAATTGTCTGTATTCGGGAAGGTTTCTGACTTCTTAAAAACTCATTAGTTGGAATCACGCCGCCAGGTCTGAGCCTGTATTCTCATAGATGTAAACTGAAGAAGATGGGCGCCAAATCGGCACGCACACAACGCCAAAGGAAAACGGCATCACAGTAAAACCGTTTGTCGTACTGGTGCTTTGATGACAGAACTCACATTTTATCTTTCAGATCTGACCTGAGGAGACCCAATATCTGAATTCTGATTTCAGATCTCACATGACGACATCTGCAGCCACGACACACACGCACACACACACACACACACACACACACACACACTGAAGAGACAGACGATACGAGCTCCATCCTTTATGGTCGCAGGTCTGGCCTGATGGAATATGTTGGCCGGGGTCACATTCTTTTCTCGCTATTTATCTTTCCGTCTCGTCTTACAAGCACCTCTGCAATAATTTTCACACGTTACACACGCCCTCACTTCACCCCCGTCATTCCGCGTTCTCTCTTTGTCTTCACCCCCCTCCTCTTTTTTTTTTTTTCGCTCATTTTTTCTGACTTCCACTTTCCCCTCCCTCTGCATCTCCTCTTTTCCAACTCTTTATCCATAACTCTCGCTTCCTCTCACTTTCACTCTCAAGTGTTTTACTAGCTGCTATCCTCTCTAATAATGTGTGTAGAGCGTATAAAACTTTTATTATGGGGTATAAAATATGGTCGTCGTGAAGATTGCCAAGAGTCGAGAGCAGGAACGTGATTGGAGCAGCAGATGAGAGGAACGGGTTGCACCAAGGACGTTGCAGGGGCAGCATGGAGCAAACTGTGATAGCTCATCATCCTCTAAAAGGTCTTTAAAACTTCACTGTATAATTACGGCACAGTGCTCAGGGTTGTAACACGGTCAACCCACGCCTGCCTTTATTATGCGCAGTGATTTATTCCAGTCAAACTTTTTTGTTCCCGCTAAATTCTACAAGCTGACCTTAAGATGCCAATATGTGAACACGAGTCTGGCGCATACGTTGAGCCTCTGAAGGCTCGTTGGGTGAAATATTGAAGTGCAACGAGGAACGAGTTTAAGTTGCTTAAACTCCCGAGTATGTGTGATGGGTCTTAGCTTGATATTCTGAAATTTCAGACTGGATCTCATCTGTAATTCATGCGGTCTAATTAAATTTGGGACTTCCACAGACTTTCCCCAGGCTGAGATGGTAAAGTTGATTCATTGTATCATATTTCTCACTCCGTGGAACCAGCTCACCGGGACTGCTGAAAGTAAGTCACAGCATCCACCAAATCAAATATACTTTTCCACAATATTACTTTTTCACCACGGGATTCACAGTATATGTACAAGAATTTAACTGCGGTGCGCATCATTTAATTTGCAGTGTATGCTAATCAACTAGCCAGGAGGAATGATAATTAGCGTCTAATCTAATGGATGCAAATGCCACGGAGCCTGTAAAGTGGCTTGAGGACAGAGACAAAACTCAGGTTCCTGATCCAGTACGGCCCAGAGAAGCTCAGGGAGTATTAGTGAGCCTATGTATCCATATGAGTGGGTACAACACAAATTAGCTTTTGTATTATGATACACTTGTGATTTTCAACTCACTCCTGTAGAGTTTTTAAAAGTCTTTCACTTCCTGTTCTGTCTAACTGGAGTAGAACTTAAATATACTGAGCAACAATTCCAAGGAACCCTCTGATGTAATATTTTTTTACACAAAAATCTTGTACAGATCGTCGCAAATCAGGATCTTCAGATCTGTTGTGTTGATGGTTTTTAAATTTGCAAACCTAAAGTGTCCCTCTGGATCAACAAACTCAGTTGGTTTCTCAAACCAGCAGACCAGTTCAGCTGTTGTGACGTCCTCCGGTTTGCGCGACAGTCGCAGCAAAATGGATAGAAGCGATGTGGTCCGCGATGGTGGATACGGTGCAGATCACGCTGCCTGTATCATCCTCGAAGTATTGGAAACATTAACACACTGCAAAACCTGCCAACTCAAGCATTTTCGGGCCTCAAACTCTTTAGTTAACTCACCGAAGTAAAAGAAATGTGGTTTATTTGTGTTAGATCACCTTAAATTAGCATACTAATGTAATTTCCTCAGAAAATTTAAACATTTTGCAACTATGGCACACAGAAGGAATCAAGTGTTGATCCAATGACCTTCTGGTTTGTGAACCTGCCCTACCAACTGGGCTACAATCAATGGTATTCCTGTTATTGACAATTGTTTGAATATTGACTTTTTGTACTTAAAATTGTGAAGTTATATTAACATCAATACTCTAAGTTGAAACAACTGAAAATATCTGCAGCTAATTCAATCAGCAGGGGCGTGCATCTCTCCCTTATAAAACGATACGATGCATATCTAGATACTTGGATTATGATATGATTCAGGAACGATAATTTTTATGATGAAATGATTCCATTCGAGGTGATTCAATTCGGTGCGATTCGATGCAATCCGTTACAATTCTTTGTTTAATGTAGACATTCATTTTCCATAATAAATTAGAATAAGCAAAAAGTGCCGTTGCTTACCTTCAAATATATATTTCATGAAAAACCAGGGAGCTTCTTCAGGTTTTTACTACTGTGCTGCAGAAGCATTGGTGCTGCCTCTGCTTGACTTTTGTTCACCACTGGGGGCAGCACCAAATATAGAAGCAGAAACTGCAGCATAGAAGAAGCCCAGAAGAAGAAGCCAGCTGTTGTTAAGGCGGAGTCACACTATGACGTTTGGGCCAACGTGGACAAACGTATTTGCAAACGTCGGCTTCCGATAGCCGCCGCCGGTCTAACAGCAGAGGTGGAGGCCGACGTTTGCAAATACGTTCGTCCACGTTGGCCCAAACGTCATAGTGTGACTGCGCCTTTAGCGAGCATAAACAGCACAGCATAACTTTCCCGTGCTGAACAGCTATGAAAATATTAACAAATTGTGAACCGAACGTAAAGTTCAAACGGGTAGATTTGCCGCTTACCACTATCGGACATGCTGATTTTGTTTTTACGTCGCAAAGTTAACGTTCCTGTGCTCCAGTCTCATGAGAGCCTCGCACAACCTTTAAACTTTTACGAGAGTTTGAAGATGCAGAATTAGGAGCGAAACAAGAAGTCAACTGATTTATAACGTTAAAATCGATCCACCAACTGGGTTCATAGTACATTTAGATTGATTCAGGGGTCCGCGTATCGATGTAGCCATATCTATTACTTTAAAACTTATTTTCGATTTCTATCAGTTAATTGTTACACCCCAATTAATCAGTATTTTTTTATTTATTTAGCTGAAGTCAAAAGAGGGCGGCACGGTGGCTTAGTGGTTAGCACTGTTGCCTCACAGCGAGAAGGTCCCAGGTTCTCTTCCGACCCGGTCCTATCTGTGTGGAGTTTGCATGTTCTCCTCGTGTTTGTGTGGGTTCCCTCTGGATGTTCCGGCTTCCTCCCACTTCCAAAGACACGCAGGTTTGGAGAACTGGTGACTCTAAACTGACCAGAGGTGTGGATGAGTCTGTCTGTCTATATGTGGCCCTGTGATGGACTGGCGGCCTGTCCAGGGTGTACCCCCGCCTCTCGCACACACACATATATGTGTGTGTGTGTGTGTGTGTTTTTTTAATCACCACTGTAAAGCAACTCAAACTTGTGCTGGTATGAAGTTCACCAAAAGCTGTGATCAGAAGTTATTATTTGTGGCTGAGGCCTACAGTTTGTTCACAGTTTGTTCATGTTTGCATGTCGGCGTGTGACTCACCGAATGTAGTTTTTGGTATAAACCGCATGCGTTGCAGACGTAGCCGCCGTTGGCATTCTTCCTCCATAGTGACGTCTTGGTGGTCAGACAGTTGGCACAGAAGACCCCGCTTCCCCTGCGTCGCTACGGAAAGACGGAGGGAACGTCAGAGTGAAAGAAAATTAAACAACTTTGATGGCGAGAGAGAGGAGAGAAAGGAAAGAAAATGTTGACTAAAGTTTTAATTTTCATGCCACTCAAAAAGGATGAATTGTATGTAGTTAGGAGAAAGGGAGAGGGAGAGAGAGTAAAAAAAAACAGATGGGCTTGGTGGCAGAGAGATGATGTGTTCTCATTTATCATGCCTAATGGGAAATCCTATTCAGAACATTGTTCTCCTCAATACTGATTTTCTGTGCACAGAACAAGGTTAATAAAAACACCAGAATATACTTCAGTGAAGAGAAAGTGATCTAAGCTGAATATCTCATGGTTTTTTTTGTTTTTTAGATGTGCTCGTGACTGACTCAGCCTTTTGTAGGAGCGTTACGGAGTAACGCTGTAATTTTATCAACCCGGCAGACGCACAACGAAATGAGTTATGCCTTCACCTTGTAGCGTAAAGTGTTGGAGTGTTTATCGGAACTGCGGTGGGTACTTTACAGCATAATGTTTGACTTTTTAATGCATTGTGTGCAGGCGTGCACCGACGCACACACTCTGCAGTGGCGCACAGAGAAGTAGAGTGTGTAAGGAAGGATGGGGGTGGGGGTGAAAAGGCCAATTGTTGTGGCAACGTGCTCCATCACCGTAATGAGCCAATCACAACGTTTCTCCATCCCATTAAGTCTCTAGCCCCATTCGCCACCTTTATGACCCTGAGAGGACAGCGTACCTCATCTTTCTCCTCCATGACACCCTCTTTCCCTCCATGCTCGCCGAGCCGACCTTTTCGCTCTCAGTTTCTTCCTTAAATATTACAGCGTGTCACCTGTTCTCACTTCAGCCCCTCCGATCCCACCTTCTTCCTCAACTTTACTTAACAGGTTATGACCTCGGACCGTTTTGAGCAATTTCTGCCGAAGTGACATACGCAAAAGTTACAGCTTATTACTCTTGAAATATGACAAAGGAGTCATTTACTTTGCACAAACTGACAGAAAAGGTTTTAAAATTTCAGGAAAGTAAGTTGGCCTCAAGTTTCGACATTTTCCGCTGCAACAGTGATGATAAAAACACAAACATATTTTGTCAAAATTGTCAAACACAATAAGCCAGCTTCTTGGATGAACTTTTGTGATGCTAAATATGGAAACTGTAACAGCTGAAAGACTTGGAATTGTTGAAGAAACTGGGAAAAAGCAATGGATTTTTGGAACCATTGGTGCCTGTTTTGGGTGAACACAGATTTTTGCATTAAAAAAACAAAACAAACCCCCCCCACCAA
>OMMV01019758.1:2240-24768 GCA_900302635.1 Chatrabus melanurus
CCTTTCGAACATTAATACCTTTTTTTTTTTTTTTTTTTAACACTATTAGCTTGATGAAAAGCCTTATGTGACCCCTTTAAGCACTGACAAAGAAAAACAGCTGTCCAGAATAAGTCTGCACTTTCCTAAACCTTTGTCACAGCTCTGTTCAATCATGTTATTACAAAACAACAAAGCATATTGTTGGAGAGGGTACAGCTTCTTTTTTTTTCTTTTCCCTTGCACAGCTCATTCCAGCAGTGTTTGTTTCGACTCCCATCACGTTCTTTTCTCAACCTGAAACGTGTTTTGTCTGAACCAAAACGCAATACGTGATGTGAAACATGTTGCCCTGACAGGAATTACTAATCATCCGTTGCTTATTATTAGCAACTTGCCAAATGTTCTAAAATAAGCCTTAAGTATTTTTCAGATGCCTGTTCCCGTCACGGCTGCTTTTAACTTATTTTTGTGAAGTTGGATGGCGAGGTAATTTGCAGAAGGATTCTTATCTGATGGGAGTTTTTCAATCTTTGTGGCTAAGACGAATGTATTTGATCTTTAACATCAGCCATTGCAAGCAAACATTTCCACCATAAATGGCGTCTGCTGCTTCGAACGCCTGTTTCATAGGAGACGACTGGAAGAAAGAGGAGCTGGTGCGGGTTTGATGCCTCATCACGAGCGCCATAAGGTTGAGCTCTGAAACTCTTCCCCCCCCGAGTTCTTCGTAGTGTCTGAGGAAGGCGTCTTATGTACTTGTAACACCTTTAACCTTCCATTTTTCCAACACTGACTTTGTAAAGACTCACTTGTAGTCTGTTGCTTTTTTTTTTTTTTCCTGCGTGCACATCCCTTCAGAAACAGGCAGCCAGCCTGCTGTAAGTATGTACAGCTTTTCTGTAAATTATTAATAAATGGACACTTGTCTGTTTCAGCAGGACACGTAACACAAAGACTGAATCTAGTACACGAGAACTGCTCCTCTCACAAGTGTTGGAAACGGTTTCTGGGGTGCCGAGACGTTGGGACGATTGCTGCGTGAAAATCCGTGTAAATGTAAATTTTTTTTTTTAAACTGTCTGAACGGGACACTTTCAGCGTGAGACGAAGCACACTCCGAGCACAAGAAAACATTTCAGCTCTGATGACTGTTGACGTGTCGCGTCCTCCAGAGCAAACCTTTGTTGTTAACATATGAAATATGTTTGTCTGATATATGGTTAGTTGTCATTATTTTCATAACATGATTTCTTAATGAATAATAAATAAAAAAAACTTTAACTTGAAAATTTCTTCTTCATGAAAACGTGACTGTGGGGCTGTTTTACCTTTTTTTTGTAACATTTTATATTAAGGTGCTTGTAATACGCATTAGTTAGCTGGTAATAAGGCCTTTATAGGGCTTTATGGGTTAATAAGACAAAGTGTTAGTAACTGCATCACAAACACATTTATTGTTAGATTATAAGGCCTTGTTCTCACATTAGATCCAGTAGCTGGAAAAAAGGTTAAATGTTAAGTGCATAGTTAATTGTTAGTTAATCTCAAAGCAACAACTTAATAGGTAAGGTGGTTACGGTGAACTCAAATATCAAAGTCTGGCTGCTGTAAACTTTTAAATAATCTCTTACAAGACCCTTGGTCGACAAAGTGTGTTTGCAAGAAATTCATAAAGGTTTTATTAACATCTGTAAGCAGTTTTACCCTAAACACCTTCCAGTTTAAAAGGGCTGTGTTTGAGTTTTCCCTGCCTCCAAGTCAGAAAAATAAAACTCCTTCCAATCAGACTTCCATGTCGGGCGCTGCGCGAGGTTCTGTCAAACCCGAGTCCACGAAAGCATGAACACATGAAATGGTTTTAGAGACTACTAGCTACATTGGCTTTGTAGATATAACTATCTAGCTCGCTAAAAACCGGCTTGGCTGTGGGTATCCGTGTTCAGCTAGTTTAGCTTGAATGAATTAACTCCTGTTTACGAGACTCATAAATGATGCATATCTGTCTTCCAGCAACAGAGTTATGACTATAATCGACTATAGCATTATTTTAGGTTGTCGTGCAAGGATGGCTTACTGAACGGGCCCAAGAATCTGCACCACTATGTTATTCATCCTGAAGCCAAATCGCACTAATTATGTTATGTGATATGTCTTAATAAGGCCCCTCAATCATATAACACGGGCTGTTATTCACCCCTGATATCTGAACGGGGCCCCAATAACATGCAGTATGTTATTTTCATATGCCTTAATAGGGCCCCTCAATCACATACCATATCATAATAAAACGTAGTGTACTTATTGTGCTTTTAGCGCAACCTCTGTACCGTCCGCTGCCGATTTATGCACGAGTGCAGGGGTGAGTGCCGTCACGGTAGGATTGCTGGGGTGGGGGGGCTTCCGTCTATGCCCAGGGGCCCACCGGCTCATAATCCGTCCATGTCATCTTGAAGTAGTTTTGGTATTCTGACCCTTTTCAGCAATATCAGTCACCGCCTGTCATTGAAATTTGGAGCCAAAAATACTCTTGACTATCCATCAATAAATGGAGAGATTGGTCATGAATCAATAAAAAAAGAAAACCATTTTCTGGATTTTTCTGACGGGGAAAGGCGCTGCTGCTCTCCCACAGACCCTGTGTGTATGAAGTAGGAATCCATGTCCTTTCATGACATACAGGACTGTGCAAAGGTTTTAGGCATGTTAAATGTTTGTTTCTTTTAAATAAAGAGAAGCTGTTAAATAGTTCATATTTATGAATAAATATATAAAATGTCTGACTACATCTCACCTTTAAAAATTTCTTTTTGGTGATAAAATGAGAATTTGTTTGAGGGTGTCTCTTCAAATTTGTATGAAAATCGGGCTGTTAACTCAGGTTTTTTTTTTTTATAATTTTATTTATTGATCATCAGCAACTGTCTTTTTGTCCAGTACTAGGCAGAACAGCCACAAGGAAATCATTTGTATGGTTTTGCTTCTTTTTAAAATGAGGTTTGTAAATTAGTAATTGGTTACTTTAATGAAAAAGTAACCAATGAAAAAGTAAATGCAATCTCATTTTATTTATGTTGCATTTTTTTTAAGGGGGGGGGTTTCATGTGATTTTCTGTTGATGATCCCTGGGGACATTTAATTATTTATTTTTAATGGGGTGTCTAAAACTTTTGCACAGTACTGTACGTCACTGAAATCTAAAACCATTTCAGGCCTAAATAATGCTGTTTCTCAACCTGCACAGTTACAGAATTGTTGGAATTTGGCAGCGGTGGGCAGAACTAACCTAAAAGTTACCTTTGATAACCGCTAATCTGCTAACTGAATTTAGATTTGGTTTCGTTTTTTGGTTCTAAAACTTTGAAAAACAGACCTAAAGAGCTGAAATTTTAATATGTTGAATCGTAAACCTGGAGGTTCCCAAGAAGGTTTAGCATGAAAAGATCTGATGATGATCAAGATGTACATAATGAAATGAACAAATTAGTTTCCAATCAACGTCGTTCATTCACAGTACAGAAAGTATTAAACAAATGAGAAATCAAAATACACATTGAAAATCATTTGAATCTATTTAATGCATTTCCTCTGCTTCGACCTCCTGCTCGCGACCTTCGCGCGACGTGTCCAGTTTGCTTATCGGATTAAGCTCCAACAAGAACAAACGTATGATCTTTAAGGTTTGCTAAAGTTTATTAAATACAAAATGTTAGCAGACTTAAATTTGGTGGAAGCTAATTGGTTTTCATAGTTAGCTGAAACGCTAATCCGCTCACGAATGCTAATTAGCTGTTCGCTGATTAGCTGAACTGTGCCCACCGCTGGAATTTGGGAATATTTAACATGAAACCAAACCATATTCAACTGCAAAATTTTGCACACTGTGAACCCTTTAAAGAAAATAAAAAGCTACTGTAAATAAGTAAGGGTGTTGGAGAGAAGATCTGCGTTCAGATTTGCCACATTAATCACAGTGAGGCCCTAAAAGAGACTAAAGACGAGGACACGTCTCATCACAATTAGATTAAACACTTCTGCCAAGGACGTAAGTGTCCTCACATGTTTCTGCTGGTTGATTTTTATCGGGGTTACTCAAAAACATATGAAGCAATGAAATCTGATGATGGGTCAATAAATGTCTTGGAAGAGAAACATCTTTATTATCAAGAAAAGACTAATATTTTCCAACATTTGTAGTAGTCTTGCTTTTGGATGGTCTTTTATCTTTGTATCAGTATCACAGTAAAGAAGACATGAAAGAAAAAAAAAAGACATAAAAATACTAAACCGTACTTTGTTTTTCACTTTTAAAAGTCAAGTAGTCTCACGTAAAAGCAAAAAATGAGCTAAGAAAAAGTCATATTTTTAGATTGACATTTTTAAAACAATCCACTGAAGAAATCATTCTTATTTAAAATCATTCTTACTTAAAATAAAATAAAAAAAATGTTAACATTGCACATTTTGGGCAGTTTTTTTTCCTCCAAACAATGCAGTGTAGTAAATTTGGTCCTCTGTGAATTTTTACAGAATAATGGAAGAAAAACATCTTTATTATCAGGAAAAGACTAACATTTTCCAGCATTTGTAGTAGTCTTGTTTTGGATGGTCTTTTATCATTGTATCAGTATCACAGTAAAAAAAGACATGGAAGGGAAAAAAACCCATCAAAATACTAAACCGTACTTGGTTTTTCACTTTTAAAAGTCAAGTAGTCTCACGTAAAAGCAAATGCTGAGCTAACAAAAAGTCATATGTTTTAGATCGACATTTTCAAAACAAACCGTCCACTGAAGAAATCCATCTCATTTAAAATCATTCTTATTTTTTCCCCAAACAATGCAGTAAATTTGGTCATCTATGAATTTTCACAGAATAATGAAAGAAAAGGGTTTCAAATCTACATTTTCATTACAAAGACATAGCGATTGCACGGACCCTTCTTGATTATTCATAGGTTTTAAACTGGCTTCGATTGTTTATCACTATTACATTATCACACACAATAATCATACTGGTCTTCAATTAAGCACAAACAATTACACAAAATGTGCATTTTCACAAAAAGGTCATGTGGGGCTGTACTTTTAAAAAATTTTTTTTTTATCATTTTTATGTTTACTTATACGGCTAATAATATTTTAACAAAAAGTCTTTATGTTGACTCTTCCAAACACGTTTTATAATCTGGAATTCTTAATTTACATATGCTTCGATTATCTTGAGAAGCTCCGATGCCTTATCCAGTGCTTGCTCTTCATTTGCTGATTTGAACTGTCCGTTTGGAATGTGGGGAAACGGGTGGCAGTTCGGATATTGAGTCTTTTTAGAATCCACTCCCAGCGCAATCAGATCTTTCACAATTTGAGGCAGAACGCTGAGCGTCTCGTTGTAGCGGGAAACTTGTTCAGCAATGACTGAGATGGAGCAGCCTGACAGGCGCTCGCCTCTTCGCTTATAGCCGGCAGCTATGAGGGATTTTTCCACTGCTTGGTGGACTTTGAACAGACACCACTCCGTGTTGCCAACGCCTGTGTCACTGGAAGCTGCGTTGAGATCGCAGCGGGCCTGCCTGCACCAGCGCTGGGCCTCCGATTTGTTTGGCCTCGGAACATTTCCATAATGGGACCAAAAGTTATAGGAATGATAGCTTCTACCATAGGAATGATGGGTTCTATTTCGATAGAACCTCTCTCGACTTCTTCTGTGGCTGCTGGCCTCCTCATTCCACTGGTAAAAGAAGTCTCTGAAATCTCCGAAATCGGAGTATCCCCTTGAAAAGCCTGAATCAGCACTTTTGCCTTTGGTGAGCGCATCGATTCTGTTCTGCAAATATTTGAAGGCCTCGGTGGACAGCGATTCACAGTCAAGGTTTTTGTCAGGATGCCATCTAAGGAATAATCTCTTGATTGCTTTAGTCCTCTCCTCCGCGGGAAGCTTCCAGATCTCTGCCAAACACTCGTCGATTTCTTTTTTGGCTTCATCCAGAGACATTGGCATGGGTCTCGTAGATGAGGAACGTGTCGGGGATGTTCGTGAAGACTGTGGCACAGATCCAGCTACCGGCTCCAAGATCATGCAGGACGTTTCAGCAGATCCACGCTGCTCTGATGCTCCATCCATGCTCCAGCCAAAAGATTTCTTCTCTCGTTTAAACTGGTAAAGGTCAAGGGAACTGACTTCAACTGGCTCATCTTGTCCTACTTCAATTTTGTATCGTTGTGAATACCGACCACAATAGCCGGGCAGTTCTTCAGTAATGACTGCATAAATATACTTTCCGTTGACGCTGTAGCCAACATATTCCCCCTCCTCAAAGTTATTGAGGATGTTCATGTCCAGGGCATCATGCCATTCTTCAGGAATATCTTTCCCAGGTGCTGGTGGATTGAGAAGACAGCTATCCGTTTCAGCGGTGTCGAGGACCTCATGCTTAGCCAGTGTTTTCTGGACATCTTCCAAACTGTCACACACGAGAAGTTGGCCGAGGACTGGCAGGTGAATCGCTGCGATTCTGTTACCTAAAAGCGCATTAATTTCCTTAGTCAGTGTCATATTGACTTCATTTACTACCTTAAGAGCCGTGTTATCACCATGTTTTAAATAAAAAATGCAACCTTGTTGTCCTCTACTGACAAAAACGTCTGTTTCAGCAGCAGTGTTGGGTAGCGGCTGTTTCTCAAACCAAAGCTCTGTTTCGAGGCTTTTGCAGCAGGTAATCTGAATACTGCCAAACGTACTCTCACACATGTCACTGGCATCTACTTGAGTTATCTCTCCCTCAGAATGCTGCCTGATGAGACAGATGAGTCCATGCCGAAAGGCTAGCGAGGACAAATGTTTGTTG
This sequence comes from Chatrabus melanurus, assembly GCA_900302635.1. NCBI lineage: Eukaryota > Metazoa > Chordata > Actinopteri > Batrachoidiformes > Batrachoididae > Chatrabus > Chatrabus melanurus. The sequence goes on from OMMV01019758.1 coordinate 9,067, forward strand.
AACCATCCACTGAATTCGCAGTCGGCCCCGTACTCACACAGCTGCATGTGCGATTCCACCATCTTCTCTGCCGTAAACTGGGACAGCATTTTGGGCTGAATTGTCTGAGGCAGGAGTTCCACCAGCCGATGATGCTCGTAAACGTCGCTGCCCAGATGGCATGCGCTGAGTTTCTCGAGCAACGGGATCTTGTTCTCCAGCGCGGCTTCCAACCTTTTAGCCTCAAACACTGTGTTGTTAAAATACAACGCACACGATGGGTGTAATCTGCCATCTACGGAGGGAAGATACAACATCTGGACATCTTCAAGAAGGGCCTGTTTCTGCTGAGTTTTGATCAACTCAAACAGCTGTCCAACAGCACGCTTCACCGTGATGATTTGGTTTGGGTTGAGACATGCTTTCTCACCGGAATCAGCAGAGACTCCTGCCAGAACATTACAGTACTGCACTGCTGTGGGTTCCGGCTGAACACCAATTTTCTTGAAAAAGTCGGCGTATATGGCATTCTCTCCATTAATCTTGTACAGATATGGCCTGAATTCGAGATCATTGGGGAGTGTAAGTGATACCTCTTCTGCTGTCACCAGTTTGGTGTCTTTTTCAACCAGCACAACAGGGAGGCCGGTCAACGGCTGGCCTTCAAATTCCTCTGTCTGCAGGTAGGCATAAGAATTCCGGAACACTTTTGCTCTGGTTTTGATCATTTCCTCAGTTATACAAGGCCTCTGACAGATGTTGCTCATGTTTGTGGTTACGCAGTGTGGAGGGGGTTGCTCAACAGCTCCTGCACTTTTCATCATTTGCAGGTACTGTGACCTATAAATTGGCGGATCTAGAATTGGCATTGATGACCAAATCAGGTCTTGATGCTTGGGATCGTTGTCGATCAAAGAACCTCTGATGCTAACAGCAGTTGTTTCAGCAGCAAACGGTTTGTGATAGCTGCACAGTTCTGAGCGAATCTTCACAGGAAAAATGAATCTGATGTCGGCGATGCTCTCCAACAACTTCTCATCCCCGTTGTGTTCATTTGTTGCCTTCGTCAGGGCTGTTCTCAACAGTAATGATGACTTTGCTTTTAATTCATCAAGTCGACAGCTTCCTTTCGCTTCTGACTCTAACTGGTAAGCAAAACTAATGATGTCATCTTTGGTCACATTGTGCTTCATTCCAAGCGCTATAAGAAACTCTCTTGCATGTGTCCTTACTGATGAGCTGCTGCCGTACATCTCGGTCCAAAATGTCTCGGGCACAAACTTTTCCTTTGGCAACATTTCCTTGTATAATGCAACAGTGTCGTCGTAGTAGTATGATGCCTGCTCCATTCTGCCTTCAGCGCTGCGAATCAGTTTCACTCCTTTCATGGAGGAGATGATTTTGTCCCCATACTGGGGATAATCCCTGTGGAGCTGTAGTGACAGTAAGAGTTTGATGGAGTGAAGCAGCTGTGTCTCCGTGAGTTTGTGCATGATGGGCAGGATGAGCCTGTAGAAATAGTCCAAGTCTGTTAGGATCTGGATCTTCAGGACTTGTGACAGATCTTCATTCTGAAGATTGTATTTGAGGAAAATGCTGTTGGTGTCCGGCAGCATGAGCAAATCTGGAAATATTTTCAGTGTTTCCAATCTGAGGATGAATACCTCTTTAGGTCCATCGATCCTCACTCGCTCATCCTGTATTGTTTCAAATAATGGTAAGGATTTGAGCTTTTGCTGATAATTGTAATCACTTTTGGATGCTCCAGACTGCAGGAAGGACTGGAGCTCTTTCATGTCATCAGAGGAAAGCTGGGAAAACTCCGAGTGATCGATGTTGCAGACTTGATCCATTACAGAACTTTTTTCTCTTAGATTCATATGTTTGAAAAGCTGCATATAATGGGTTATATATTTAAAGAAGACAGTGTCAAGGTTCATAAACCCAAGTTTAAAGAGAATTTTTGATATGTCAGCTGATGAAAAGCAAATCACACTTGGCATGGCTTTCATTGTTTGCAGGAAGTCCTTGTTGCCTAACCGCGGGGACATAACAGGTACAACACAAAAGTCACCAAAGAGCTCACTGACATTATCAACTAACTCTAACGCTGTCAGTCCCTGGTTATCACCACTGTTGGATTCACTAAACAAAAACCGCCAAAATGATGTCAACCAGTCTGTTATTGGCTTGTTGGGGACATGAAGACCACTGTGTGGATCAACCTCACAGTCTTGAAGAAAGTTCTGAAGGACTGGCTTCAAATACTTTTTCGCAACAGGAAGTGTCACGGTGTTGACAAGGTGGCACTCTTGTAGAACACCCACGTGGGCTTTGTTTGTCTCAAAACTGGCAAATTCCTCCTCATAACCAATGAACAGATGGTCATATCTTGATATCAGCTTGGGAGAGTTGGAGTTGAACACTCTCAGAACTTTATCCTTTGTGAGAAGCAGAGGAAGCCCATTTATTGCACTGGAATTGGCACCGGTGGGGTTTTTCCTGGATTTTGTTTTGGATTTCAAGCAGAAATCCAAAAGCTCTGAACATCTTGCTTCATCCCTGATCAGAGTGGCGTCTATGGGCAGCGGTAACCCCATGTTCGTTTGGGTTGAGTCATTGAGTGGTTTTTCTCTCAGAAATTTTTGCACAGTCTCTGGACACACATTTTTCACGTCAATGCCTGCAGTTTTGAAACTGGACCAAATCTTATCCATTTTCTCAGAACAAGGAACTAATCTCATCCCAAGATCTTCCAAAATGTCAACAATCTTATGACCTTCTGTGCCGGTCAAGTGTGGCGCTTTAGTTGATTCTGTTTCTGTGACATTACACCAGTCAAAGCTGAACTGTTTAAATGGCCTTTGTACAATTACATGTGTTGACGCCTTCAACACTGGAATGACATTAAGAGCTCTTTCGCTGAGCGATTTGTAGACCTCATGTATCATTTCATGCCATTCCGGAGCAACATCTTTTTCCACAATGGGGAAAAAACACAAAAAGGAATTATCGAAGCATGATTTAATTTCCGAAGGAAGGACTTTCAGCTTTGCATTTTTGCCGCTGATGTAATGAAGGAGGTCTGCATACAGTGGAGCTATGGTGTTCTGCTTCAAAGATTCATTCCAGTTCGATTTCATACTTTGACCATCTTCTTTCCAAAGGCTTCTCCTGGCAGAATCTACCTCAAAGTTTCCATTGACATGCACAGGAAGGCCCGTTTTCCCCGGCAGAGGAAGCGAACAAAAGGCCTCTCCATTAAAGTCACGACAGCTGCTTGCTTGACTGGGAAAACGTGCAGCCACTGCTGCTTGGGGAAGGTTCTCTGGTAGCTTTTCACAGCTGTTCTTAAATGAACCAAACTGCTCGGCAATGATCCAGTTACTTTGCCTTTTATCTGAGGATGAAATTTTGATTTCATAAATGGCCTTGTGTGGAGTTGCTGCTTGGCCAGATTGTAGAGCATTCTGTAGATTCTTTCGAAATGCGGCTTTTTTGTCTTGGCTTGCGTCCGCTAGGTGTTTTTGAACTGCGAAGATGGTTGTACGTTTCCCTGTTTGAGCATCAATTTTATGGACTTCTATTTTGTTGATGTTTTTCAGAAACAGAATTAGTCCTTCTGGGTCTTTAGAGAGAGCTGAGCACAGCTCCTCCAGGTCGCGGTCGGTGACTCCCTGCTTTGATATTTTGGAGCTGTTTGCCATAGCTCCCATTCTCAATGGCAATCTTAACATGGTTCCCTCTTTAAGGGGAAATTCCTCTGGAAGGAATGTTTCATAGACATCTTTGTACATGTTCTTGAAAATGGGAGCCAGTTCATAGCCAATGCCAGGTGGTGATTTGTCTGAATCACTTTCTATGTACTTTTGATTGGGATCAGAAATACAGAGTAATTTATCACCAGTCAAGATTGAAGGACAGTCGGTCAGATGGTAGACTGAGTTAAAGCCCACTCCGTATTTCCCTGTTTTTCCTGGAGAGTTGTGCTTTCCCCCTTCTCCCAGGTGTTGAATGCCAATGAGATCGGCATCAGAAAACACTTTGTTGTTGTACACACACAGTGCTGGGCCTTGTAGGTGGTTCCATTTCTTTCCAAAAGTTTTTTCTGTGCTGTGGTTTCGTTTATCCCAAACAAAGTGAACTTCTGTTGCTTCTGCGTCGTCTGCATTTTGGAGAAGCTCTTTAAGGATATCCTTCTTGGCTGGATAGGCTGAAATGATGTTTTTAATCCGAATGGTTAGTTGCTCCTGTTGTTGGAAGTGAAAAGCAAATGGGGAATTGCTTGTAACGATGTGGTTTTGCAAAGCATGATGCCTGGTGGTCTTGATCCCAAAATGGCGAGCCATGACGCGTGAGATCCTCTCGTGACATAATGTGATCTCCGAACTGACTGGCATCCACGGGCTGTCGTTGTAGAAGAGTTTGCTTGCAGGTTGCAAAGCACCGCGCTGATTGGGTATGAGGCAGTCAGCTGATGTTTTCTCTTTAGCCTCAAATATCCCATTGTTTAAGATTGTAAGGCACATTGTGAGATCAGGCTTCGGTAGGGGCTTGTTTCTGTATAGTTTGTACAATTTCTGGAGCACAGTGAGAAACTGGTTGATTGTGTATTTTTTTTCTAAACCTACACATTCCCAGAGCCTTTTGAAACAAGTGAACGCATGAGGGAGTACATGGAGATAGGGTTTCGCTTCGAACTGCTCATTTTCTGCCGTTTCTTTTATGTCCACAAAAGTGTCGCCAATAAGAATGAATGGGAATGAATTTGCCGTCTTGCTAATGAGTGTGGAATGTCCTGAATCACAGAGGATCTCATCTAAAAACCGATAACACTCATTGGCTAGTTTGTTCAGCGTGGCTTTGTCAATGTTTTTAGATCGTTTACGTGCTTCCTGCAGCTGCTGAAGCACCGTTTCAGGCTCTGGACTGTCACGGACTCCCAAAATCTGTAGGACTGGGTCGGAGGTGTGCATTTTCAGTTTCGAATTATCCAGCACAGGCTGTGTCATGTTTACAAGTAGGCAGCAATTGTCACTGAATACATCAGTGGGCCTTGTAAGCTTTACTATTCTGTCCAAATGTGTACTTTGTGGACAAAGTGCTGGAAGAAACGCAGTACTCTTCAGTGTTTCCCAGTGATGAGAGTCCACATCATGCATGTGGCTCTTCATGAGTTCAAGAAGGCATTTCACATGCTCATATGTTTTCTTTTTATCAGTCTGCCAGATTTTGGCAATTGTGCCCGCTTTCTCTGTGATGTCTTCCAATGTGAGCTTGTCATCCACCATTCCAAGTTCCAGCAAGCGACGAACCCTTTTGGAGGAGCAAAAGTCATTCTTGGTGCCGCCAAGCAAACGTCCCTCTTCTTGTTCGAAAAGACAGGCTGCTTTTCCTGACGGATTCACAAGTTTCTTGATAAACTGCAGCTGTCCACTCTTTGCTGGGATGCATGGATAGCTCATCAGTAAACTGTCAATTTCTTTGATGTTAAGGTCAATAGCATGCAGGACAAGCACATCTCTACTTTTTGGGTTCATGGTGGCAAGATTGCTAAAGACTATGTCTCTGTAAAATCTCTCCCAGTTGAGTGTTCTGCTCTGCAAATACTCTTCCAGGCCAGCCTGTTTAAAGCTATTTCTCAGCCACAGCGGAAGCGGAATAACACAGCTGGGTGCTTTGGTATGTTCTTGACACACCTGCATTGCCAGTGCGCTCACTTTGACATCCTCTTCAATGTGCTGATGTAAAAATATGGCGTTGATCATTGAGCACCAGGTTTTGCCATCGCTAAAGAGCTCTGCAGCAAAGGAATGTTGAGCAATGGCAGTGTAAAACGCATCCACCAAAGGCTTGAAGGTTTGACTCACTTCCTGCCTATCAGGCCAAAATGTGTGGTAGCAGTAACTGTCTAGCTGCTTCTTTTCAGACATGTCCTTTAATACCGAGAGCACAGTGACATAAGCTGTCACGACAGGATCCTGAAGAAGCGCTTTGTTCCACTCGTGTTTCACGCCACTCTCCCACAAACCCTTCCGATTACTCGTCACAGCAAATGTTCCATTCACGTTGACTGGGAGGCCTGTGTGAATGGCAAGCGGAAGGAAACAAAACGCCTGTCCCACAAGTCCTTCTTGTACTGTGGCAGTTTTCTTGCTTTCTGCACGACTCTGCAAAGGCACAGCAATCCCACCTACGGGCAAGGAGAAGCTAGCTTGTTTGTTTTCTGTGAGGGCCATTTTCAAAGCCTGTTGTGTCCCGAAGCAGTTATAAAGAAGCCAGGACTGGTCTTGAGATTTCCCACATTGCTGACTGGTTATGTTGACCATGCTGACTGTACAGCAGTCGATCAACTCTTTGCATTTTCCATCACGTTTCATTAGCTTCTCAGCTTGCTGTTGCTTTGACAGCAAGGTTTCATCTGGAACCTTCATTGTACTCTCGATGGTTTTGGACACAGTGAGGACAGTTTGTATTTGGTCATCTCTTGGAGGAGTCAGTGCATCATTCGAGATGTTTTGTAGCGACATTGTATTGATGTGCTTCAGAAATAGAAGGTGAGTTTGTGAATTGTTAGTGAGGTGCTTTTGAAAAGCCACGATGTCAGGTCCGTAATATACCTTTGTGCTTATTTCCGACTTTAGAGCCTCTTCTTGAGTTCGGAAAGGTAGTTTGATCAGAGTGCCTCGATAGGGCTCAGGCGGACTTTTTCTGGTGAAGCTACAGTTGAAAATGTGCTCATAGGGTCCAAACTGACCAGGAAACCAAACAAAAGGTTGTTGCTGAGAGAGGTCCAGCTTGATTCCAGGATTCGAATTGTGCTTGATGTGCTTCGTAAGGTGAGTTACGTTTGGGTCGAGTATCAGGAGGCTGGTACCGCTGAGGATAGAGGGAACATCTGTTACATGATACACAGTGTTGAATCCAAGTCCAAACTTTCCGATCTTTTCCACCTTGTTTTCCTTTGAGGCAGAGCCCACTCTGATGATATTTGCCCAATCGTCAGCTGTGAATTGCTGATCATTAAAAGCCCAAAGACAGGGTCCATGGCAAAGGGCCATGCCAGGGTCAATTAGACTTTCAGGGGAATCTTTGTGCACTCTGAAATCCACCAAGAATTTACAGGTCTCTGCCCCAGCATCCTCTGCATTCTGGATGAGCTCTTTAAAGATGTCACTTTCTTCATCATACTCTTTAAGGATGTTTTTAATCCTTGTTGTTATTGGTTCTGACTGCCCACACTGTTCTATTCCGACTAACTCTGGACTGAGGATGTGCGTGCTGAGGAGTGGGATGTTCAACCATTCAGCTGTTGCTTTTGGTATTTCCTCGTGTACAATTAGTATTTCTTCCTGGCTGTAGTTAATCTTGTCCAAACCATTTCTGCTTACGTCGCAGAAGACTGCTGTTGACAGTGGTTTAAGGGTACATTTTCCACCCTCTAGGATGACGGGCACTGGGATGTCATCCTGAACTCTTTTCTTCTCTCTCCCCAGCCAGTTAAGAATTTCTATCGACACGCTTACCTCGGAGCTACTTGCAAATTGCTGTTGCCGCCCTTCGATGGTTTGCTTGATAGAATGAAGAACCCCAACAATTTCTTCATCTGAAAGTGACACTCTCAGGCCAAACTCCCTCAGCAACTTGCTGTATGGCAGAAATTCTTTTGGCACCTTCCCAATCTGAGAGCTCAGATCTAGATTAGGTGGATAGTCTAGAACCAGATCTTGAGGTGAAACAAAGTGGCTGTGGTTCCAAAGCCAGCATGTGTTGTTGTTCATCAATGTTGCAAATTTAGTGACGTGTTCTTGCATGTGTTTGTAAATGCTGTGCAACTTCCTTTTGAAATCCACGTCGGTATCTGGATTGTTCATCGTTTGGGCTCTTGATGTCAAGATCGACAAATTTTCTACCACTTTTTCAGGTGGAGGCAAACGGTTGAGTCCAAGTTTGTTACCAACTCTGTCACTGAGCTTTCCCATCAGAGGCATGACATACTCAACAATGTCCTCGTACTTGGAATGTCTTATGTCATCTGGGCAGAAAAAAATGGTATTCTGAGCTTTCTTGTTGCAGCGCTTTTTGTCATTACCAGGTTTAACACACGGCATCCATTTCAACATTTTAAGGCAATGCAGCTGTTGTTGAGAAAATTTAGACAGGAGATCATGAGCATCCAGTATTCTCAAAAGCTCCTGAGATCTTTTGACAGCCTCCTTTGGAGAGTCAACGTGTAGTCTGTCAATTAGTCTGGCAGCATCCAGCAAATGCTCTGGTGACAGATCTTTTTCTTTAGTCAACAACCCAAGATCTGTTAGGCTTTCAAGCATCTGTGGTGTCGCAGTATATTTAGGTGGCGGGAAAAAGTCAGACTCAAAAATGACTTTGAAGGTTTTAATTCGTGGATCAAAGCAGCTCGAGGCCTTCTGAAACTGGCCCTTCACTTCAATGAAACTCAAGTCCTCACATCGGTGTTTCAAGGCCTGATTTTGAGAGAAAAGGACATTACCATGTTGTAAAACCCAACTCATGATTTTCTCTGCGTCTTCATTTCTGCAAGCCTTCTTCTCTACACAGTCGATGAGGAGATTAGCTGCTTGAGCAGTGTCCAGGAGATTAATGTTGAGCAGGTGTAAGAGCCTCCGGTCAGCCTCGGTCGCACACTGCACGATTGAGTCAGGCATGGGGAGATCAGTTGGTACAGTCAAGCCAGAATTTAAGAGTAGAGCCTGTTTTGATTGTGCTGCAACCCACAAACCCTTCATGTTTTGGAACAGAGGTAACTTTGAGAGGAAATCTTTCTCGGCGCCGGAGAGCGAATCGAGATGAGAGAGATAATCTTTCAGCCCAGCGAGTTCTGAGTGAGAGGCGGTCTTGAGTTCTCTATCGACCTGCTGATGATTTAAATTTGCAAACACTTTCAAGACACTCCTTGGAGATGGACACATCACATAAGACTCCAGGTCTTGATGCTTCAGCCATGCATTTCCTTTCACAACTGTCCCGCCAACTTTCTTCACCAGCTGAGCAATTTGATTTGGCAAGGTGGTCTGTTTGTTTTTCTGAAAGATGAGGGTTGGATTCTGTTGTAGTCTTGCTAGTAAGACACACCCGCTGACGCCCTCAAGTGGCTGGACTGGTATTAATGGCATTCCAGTAAAACATCTTAATGTGTTGAAGTGACAGTTGAGAAAGTTCCAGAATTCTTGCAGCCAAGCAAAGGGTGGATGGTGGCTGCTGCCGATCTGCCAGGTTACCTGTTCCATCGTTGTCTGTTTCCAGTCCTGTGGCATGTACCGCTTTGCATACTCAGCCACGTGCTGTGCATCAATGTTGATCACCTTGAATAAATCTGTAAAATTGGAAGATTATGTATATAAACATCTGTGGATGTGGTATGAAAAGCATGCAGGTGACAGATCAGTGTTCATATCAATGTGGTCTAGGAATGAAAATCTCACTTTTTCTGGACAGGTCTTTCAGGTGAGCATTGCAGGCTGGAGGGAGATCATCTGGGATGAAGAGGTTTTTGCAGAATGGCAGCAACATTCTGTGTGGAAGAAAACTCTGGCTATTATACATATATATTCTACATTACAATGTGCAAATGTTTTAGATAAGAATGTAGTGTTTGAAATAATTTCTTAATACTGTGGCTCACTTTTATTTTATTTATTTGTTTTATTATCCACTGCCAGTTGCAAGGCCAGAATAGGGATATAGAAATGCACTTTGTAACTTTTTTGTGTTCATGATAACTTGAACAAAAGTTATATGATTTTCACCTAATTTGACTTGGACATCCCAAATGAGTGTGTCTCAGCGCAGTTTGAATTTGAGCTTGATCTGGTTTCATCAAGACCCTCTAAGGGCCGCCCACTTTACTGAACAGAGTGTTGATTTTTGTAATTTATTATCCCCCCAACAGCCAGGTTTTTTTTCTTGTCAGTACAGCTGGCTCTTTTTCATGTCCCTACCCTAATCAGACACACACACACAAACTATTTGGTTTACATACATTTATAAGCCAATAATTAATAACTCCTACACTTGCTGTATGTCGGTAAACACAAGTCACGTCTAAACTTCCGCATCAATCTGTTGCTGTTAGGAGTGAAATGACTCGAAATTACAAACCCACCTTGGGAATTCCTTGCTGTCAATCAAAGCGATGTCCTCCTCTCTGTCCGTGAACGATTTGAACGTGCCGTTGCTGAGTGGAAGCAGCTGAAGTCCCTGCAGTTCTCTGTATTTTGCGTCACTCAGAATGTACTCCAAAAAACATAGTTTGTCCTGTTCGGAGATGTTATGTAAACCCGTCCGGTGGAGAACATCCCTGAGGAATGCTGGAGTCACATGTCTGACGGTGCTGAGATGTGGATAGGTGTCTTTTATAGCTCTTGCAACATTATCTGAGAGGGTGACGAGGTTTTCTCCACAGGAAACCAAAATCCTCTTGATGGCTGCTATTATTTGAGGGCTAGTTGAACTACTACAGGGAAACACTGCTTCTGATAGAGTGACAAACATTCTTTCATCCTTGGCAAGAGAGAGGACGGCCATATTCTTTGTGAATAAAAGACGAAGAACATCCAGAGCAACTGCGTACCATCTGTCTTTGTGCCGCATGTGAGCGAGGTCTGGCCACAGATCATAGACGGACGCGACAGGCAAGACAGATTCTTTGGACAGCTTGATGGCATTCTGAAGGACGACCAGATACGCCTGTGGGAGCACCTCCTTTATGAGCAACTCGTTCCATAAAGCATGCTCGTCATACTTCTGGTCTTCCTCCTGCCACTTGATCTGTCTTCTGTTGTCTGTGAGCCCAAAGCACGCGTTGACGTAAACTGGAAGTCCCGTCTTGTTGGATTCATTATTTGGCAGCGGGAGAAAGCAGCTCAGTCTGCTGTTTTTACAATCTCTCTTCTCATCACAAGGGAAAGCCAAGTCGACTTGAGGCAGAAAGCACAACTTCTTTGCGAGGGAATCCAGCTGATCCACAATGCCCTCTTTCAGGCAACATGTTGTCACAAGCCACTTTGTTTCTCTGTGGTCTTGTGAGTTGAGGGTTATTGATTTGAAGCGTGTTGAACCCTCGACAGCCGACTCATCTCCTGACTCCAAACCAACCTCAGTGGACACTGATGACGTCACTCGAAGTCTGTTGCTGACGGTGCCGGCTACGGTCACGTGCATCAAGGACACGGAGGTCACATTTTTCAGGAACAGGAGGTTTAGAGTTGCGTCTGCAATGAAGCTCTCAAAAAGCTGAGCAACCTTATTAGAGTTGTACAGATTATCAGAAATGTCTGATGCCTCATTGCGCAATGGGAATCGAAAAATTGTTCCATCAAAGTAATGATCCTCTAAGATGACTTCTGACCACTCGTGTGTGCTTACAAGTGAAACGATATCCCGAAAGGGTTGGAACTGATCATGTAATGTCATCAGAGATTCTTGGTCGTCTGCATCAGCAAAAGACCACTGAAAGCCTCCCTTTCCTTTCCCGAATAGTTTCTCCTGAGGATCCAGCAAGCCAAGGTACTCTGAACTGAATATACTTGGCACATCTGGGAAAGTGATACAGAAATTGTTTAATTAATGAATCGTGTGAATTCTCCAGGGAATTAAAGCTAGACTCAGACTAATAGGCTTCTACGCGTGCTAGCTTGAACAGGTTTTACCTGTTATGTGATAGACAGAGTTGAAGCCAATCCCAAACCTCCCGACTTTGTTAGGATCATTGCGTTTGACACTCCTCCCTGTAGCCTGAATGCCCTTCCAGTCATCTTCAGTGAACGCTGCATTGTTGTAGGCATAGAGAGCTGGACCTTTGCAATAAAACAAACAAACAAAAAAACAACTATAAATACCTTGCTCACAACATTAGGGTCATGCATCCATGTGTTGATCAAATTCACTGCACGCATTCTGCAGCTACCTACTGAAGTCTATCCCAGCATACACTGGTTGTAGCCTGCGGCAGCCACTGTGGTTTTTGTGACCCCCCCACCCCACCAAGGAAACTGCGAGTAACTGGAACTGGATCCAGTTAAGTATAATCCTTGCAAACATCTTGCCCAACACAAAACAATAAATGTTATCATGTTATAAGTCACCAAAAGGGCATATAATGAGGACAAACCATTAAAATTTGGGGAACTCTGATGCACCAGACCAATCCAAAAAGCAACTTTGGTTTGCTTATATAATGTACCATATATCTGACTGCCACCTGTTGGACATGTCTGGGCTTGTTGCAGGGAATAACCTGAGCACATGCATGATGAAACGTGGTTGAAGTTGCATGCAACTTGAAATGAGTTTGTTTGTCAATTTCTTTCATTTCCAAAGCCTCGGTCTGGTGGCCACCAAGACCACCACTGCATGTGTTAATTTTAAAACTATATTAGGATGCAGTCCAATGTTTGCAGTCATGCATTCATTCTCTATACGCACTCCAATTAAGGGTCACGAGGGGTGGCTGGAGCCTATCCCAGCGATCATTGGGCGAGAGGCGGGGTACACCCTGGACAGGCGGCCAGTCCATCGCAGGGCCATAGACAGACAAACACATTCACACTCACACCTACGGTCAATTTAGAGTCACCAATTCACCTAACCTGCATGTCTCCAGAAGTGGGAGGAAGCCAGAGCACACGGAAGGAACCCACGCAAACACGGGGAGCACATGCAAACTCAACACAGAAAGGACCAGAGGCCTGTACTACGAAGCAGGATTTGTGCTTATCGCGGTAACTTCAGGGTTAACCCTGGGTTTTCCGTCCTATGAAGGTGGTTCACTTCTTACCGGGGTACATCACCGTGGTAACTTATGCTGAATGGCTAACCTGCTCCGGAGCAGGTTATGTTCCAGATAAGAGATCAGCGCCTATAAAAGCTCCACCTTCTGACCAATCAGTTCTCTTGAAAATGGCTCGTCCTTTTATTGAATATCCCGTTTAGCTCGGTGCGTGGATTGTGAGAGGGTCTCTGAGGAGGGCGAGCGTTTTTAGAGACGGGCAGAACCCTCTGGCCTTTCCAGATGATTATTTATTGGAGTGATACAGATTTTCGTCAGAGGGACTTATTTATCTGTGTAATCTCCTCCAACCTCACAGTGCGACACGGCGCAGTTGTGCACTTACAGTCCCACAGACAGCATGCACTGCGCTGCGTTTCTTTGTAAGTGGGACTTTTATGTACGCAGTGGGTGATGCTGAAAATCTCAGCAAGAACACTTGGTGCCTTGCAATACACGGTCATTTAATTGTGCTTTTCTATACCGATGTCATCCTGAAACAGAGACTGAAGCACTGAAGCTGTGCTTGTACTTATACGATATTAAAGTACGCCTACTTACCACTTTGAATTATGTTCTTATATTTATTTATTTGCTTCCAAGTCTGTTTTATGCCGCTAGAGTTGCAGCTGAAAAATTAAGGAACAAATTGTAAAACACGCCGTAAGAACAGCTTACATTTTAGCAGCGCATTAATTTGATTTTAATTTAATTATAGTCGGATCTACTCGTGCTCTGTGGGGCTGTGAAATTATAAGAACTTACACGTTTCCACAATCAGCGATCTTTTGCCAGCTGTCCTTTCTGCATTTAGCAGTTGCAACTGTGTTCCTTTTTGCCTGGACGATGTGTCTGTATTCCTCATATTTTTGTAATATAATCGTTTGCTCTTCGGCCGTGAAATATGCCGCTCTGCTGCCGTTACACTTGTCCATGTTTGCGATTAGCCTTGTGCTGCAAACACCGCCTCTTTTATGTCAACACGCTCACATTTAGATTGGAAAAACCTGGGTTGACTGACCGAGTTGATAACCAGCTTCATAAAACAGCTGAGTGAGACTGCGATTGTTAGGGTTTGTGAAGCCAGATAACTGAAAGAGATCCCGGGCATGTTGAACTCGCTTCGTAGTACAGGCCTCAGGTCGGAAGCAAACCTGGGACATTCTAGCTGTGAAGCAACAGTGCTAACCACTAAGCCACTGTGCCGCCCAGTCGTCCAATCAGCCTGTTTAATAGTTGTGAAAAGGTACACCAACCCCCCCACAGCTCGATACAAATCACGGTTTCAAAGTTACGGTATGAATCAAATCACGGCACATTCCTTTTTGGTTTCCATCATACAGGTATAGAACAAAACACAAATACAACCAAAAAAAAATGGAATAATATCACTTGTAATGTTCAACAATTGGCATGATGATGTACAGCTTCCACATCCTCAACATTCTTCCTGAAGTTTTTAGTTTGCATTTTGCATAATCACATTAAAAACAAACATCTGAACATGACAAATATAATTCACAGCCAATGTTACAGACCTCACAGTTTTTTAAGGCACACAGCCCACCATTTGATACATGTATTGCGGCATAAAATATTGCTCTTATCCATATATAGCTATAGAAATCTTTCATTCAGATCATTATGAGAACACCACACCTACCCTGGTATTTTTCCAACTCTTGGGTCTCAAGGCTCTCAGTGCCGTAGGTTCTTTCATCGTGGATGAAAACCACCTCTGTGGCTTCAGCATCATCTGCATTTTGAATCAGCTCCTGTTCCAGGAAAAGCAATAAATAATTAAATTTTTCAAACCCAACAGCAGATCACTCTGTCACTATGCATGCTCCAAATTTGGACTAAGTGTCATGGCCCATATCAGCTACCGTGCAAAAGGATTATTTCTCTCAACAATGCAAATTTTGATCACAAATTTCTTAAAAGCCATGCTAGTGAGCACTATCCATCTAAGATAACCAAGCTGCTGATTAAACAGCATGATTATTGCACAGGAGTGTTTTGGACTGGTCACAATAAAAGTCCACTCTAAAATATGCACTTTTATCACACAACACAATGCCACAGATGTCACAAGTTTTGAGGGAGGGTGCCATTAGCATGCTGACTGCAGGAATGTCCACCAGAGCTGTTGCCTGTGAACTGAATGTTCATTCACTAAAAATAAGCTGCTTCCAACATTGTTTCCAACCAGTCTCGCAACTGCAGACCACGTGTAACCATGCCAACCCAGGACATCCAGCTTCTTCGTCTTTTTTCAAGAGCAACTGCATATTTTAGTGTGACCTTTTTATTGTGACCAGTCCAAGGCACATCTGTGCAATAATCATGCTGTTTAATCAGCATCTTCATATGCCACACCTGCCAGGTGGATGGACTATCTTGGCAAAGATGAAGTGCTAATTAACAAGTATCTTAACAAATTTGTGAACAAAATTGAAGGAAAATCAATATTTTGTGTGAACAGAAGAAGTCATAGAACTTTTACTTCAATTCATGAAAAATGGGAGTGAAAATAAAAGTGTTGCATTTAGATTTTTGTTGAGTATAGTTTCCAAAGCAATTACTATTATGTTTCTTGCTAGGCTTATCACTGGAAGGTCACTGGAATGCAATTTAAGGACTAACAATACTAAAACAGGTAAAAGAGCAGCCCTCCTCCTGCTATTTCTCAGATAAAGGGACAGTTTACTCCTCCACGTTCCTTTGGAATGTCCAACTATAGCGTCGAGTGAATTTGTAAAACCACTTGGGCATGGTGACATCAGAGTGACGTGAGTAATACAACAACAACCAAAATATGTATATTTGTGATTCACTGGACCACGGTGACTCATTCACAGGATGTGCACTTGATGTTGGGGCATTTTAAAATAACGTAGCTCTTTAAGAAGCCTTGA
>OMMV01019829.1:1200-12294 GCA_900302635.1 Chatrabus melanurus
TTGAATTCCATTCAAACAAGATGTGGGAATTTCTCAACTGAAAATTCCACCTTCTGACCGCAATGAATTCAAGCAACCAGAAGTCAAATGTAGAGAAATAAACATTATCATAGCGCTTTGAAACATCTGTGCAGAAGAAGTTAAAGCAGTAAAATACAGTCAGCGGCCACTTTATTAGGTACCAGGTGTGCCTAATAAAGTGCCCAGTGAGTGACATCAGTATGCATTAAAAACTTTTTTTAACCCTTTATAGGGCACTCATTTAAACATTTGGAAATCCATAATTTCAATATTCCTGAGTGATATTACAAGACTTTTTTTTTTCTTTTACTTTGTGACTTTTTCCAAAATTTTTCATTTTTGTGTTGCAAATCAAGGTCGGTGAAGTTATCATATATGGTTCCTTGCCGGTCAAGGGTAAAACATTTTCCAAAAAGTCTATTTTGTTTAAAAAATTAAAAATAAGAAAAACACATATAAACTTAAAGGAACATTTAAGTGGCTTGTTTGTTTTTTGCTAAGATTTGGGCAAAAAATAAAGTTCAGATTGATTTGGGAAGGCATCCGAAGCTTTAAAAACTGTATAACTGGCAGATGATCTTAAAAAATACCTTCACAGATTTTATATTTTCATCGTTCTCCTCTCAAAGCCTTTCTCTGCCTTGTAGTCTTTTTCCTCTTTGGTGTAAAGTTATTTTCAGAATCTCTCTTTCGGGTTTGTTTGTGCCGTCTGCACCACTCCTCTTTTTTTTTTTCTTTTTTACTTACTTTAGTTTAAATCCCTTGTGATCGCTGATGTATTTGTAATAACATATTGTCATAAATGCTACTTATTGGCTGTGACTGTCATCTAATTACAAGCAGCTGCCAGCTGATTCCAAACAACTGTGACGTGAAAAAGAAGCACGTTATCCATCTGCACAGATGGCGGTTTGCCAACAACAATGGATTTAAGAATAAACAAAACAGAGTCGCTCATCTTTAAGACCACGTTTCAAAAGGAACAAAAATGTTCCATATTCCCTGCGATTAGCTGGGAATGCAAAGGATTAATGGAGTCAGTCAGTGAGTGGCTATGCAAAAATTTGTGTCCGTAATGCCGTAAAATCTGCATATTCATCCGTCCGTCCATCCATTTTCTGAACTCACTTGTTCCAGTTAAGGGTCATTTGAAATTTTGATAGATACAGGTGAGGACCAGTGAACCTCCTCTTTTGGGCCATGCTGGCATCTTGTAACATGCAAAATAAAATAAAGGCAGGCAAGATGCTTGTGAAGCCCTGTTGCTAATTGTAGAGTGTAGTGGCCACTGGAGGGCAATTTCAGTTTGAATAGTGGTCAAAAATTAAAAGTTCCTCCAATTTTGATAACCTGGGGCGGCTGAAAGACAAACGACAACAACCGGAAGTGGACCAATTCCGATACGTATCTTGTAACACAGCCAGTGAGTCAGTGGAGATGTTATTAATTTTCATAAAATTAAACTTAAGGCACAAGCATTGATTATTAACAGCACTGATGCTTTTTCAGCCACTTGTCTTTGTTTACATTTGTTGCGTTTTGGGGTCTTTAACGTAAGAAGTGGGAATTTTTCAACAGGGAAATTCTGACTGTCTTTGTGCTGAATCCGACTCTATTTTCCAACACCGGCTTTAATCCTCAATCATAGTTCAGATTACTGCCTTTAAACGTGTTTTTCAATTCCAAAATGAAAATTCACTTTGAAACTTCAACTGAAGCACTTTGTGTTTGTTTACTTTATGTGCATTTTTGATTTACGTTGTCGATGAATTCTGTGAAGCGCTTTGCGTTCTCTTTCTGTATGAAGTGTGTTGTTTAAACACAGTAAATCTTTGCAGGAGTTCTTCGACTTGTGGCCGGTTCTGATGGGAGAAGTTCCACCGTATGATGGCCCAAAAACACCTGATGGCAGGGTGAGGACATATTTACACCTGACATAACACTTATTACTGATGAAGGTCCCTGATTGTGCGATGTCCCATCTAATGGACAGACCACTGCCTGTCTGTCTGTCTGTTATGATGTCCCGCCAAGTGACCTTTCTGTTCTTGGGTCATATCTCAGCAACCACTTAAGATAGAGACTTGATGTTAAGTTCATATGAAAGGACTTTGGAAGGGCTTTCATGACATGTCAATTTGGTTACTATGGTAACCATGGTTGCTAGGGGAAAATTATTGAATATCTCAGGAACTACTTATGATATACACTCGGTGTTTGGCTTATATGAAAGGGCTTTGGAAGGACGTTCATGATTTGTCAATTTGGTTGCTATGGTAACCATGGTTGCTAGGGAAAAATTCTTTATTGAATATCTCAGGAACTACTTATGATAGACACTTGATGTTTGGCTCATATGAAATTTATTGTATATGGACTAAGTAATTTTAAAAAAGGATTGTTTTGTTTTTGTGGGGAAAAAAAAGTTTAGGTTCTTCCATCGTGGGACAGCTTACCTGCGGGGCTTTATGCACTCCTTCTAGTTTTATTTCGAGGTTGCAGTTGGTTGGTCACTGTTCACTGGAACAGAAAAGATTTTATTTGAGTTTATTGTCCTGACTCCACAGAGTCTGGTCTCATATCGGGAACACAAAGGAGAAGGAAATCATTTGAGACATGACAGTGTTTGCTGTGTTTTAAGATCATATTTTGATAAATAGTATATTGTGTGACTTTTACATGATACATATTGGAGCGGTTTTGCAGAAAGGGATTCAAACTAGTCCTCGACTAAAATGCCCTTTTAAAACATTTCATTTTGTACACATTTATTGTTCGATTTGTGGGCATTGCTCTCGCTTTAGGTATGTTAGCTGCAAAAAGCATAGTTAAATGTTAGTAAGTGCGTAGTTAACTGCTAATAAATGCATAATTATTTATGTATTAATCTCAATAAAGCAATTAAAATGCTGAGTAAAGGTAATATAATGACAACCTAAGTTAGCTAAACTCAGTAATTCTCAAAAGTTAAGTGGTTTCTGCAGATTTTTTAAAAAGCCGAAAGAGCCACTTGGATGAGTGGCGAAATGTCTTGAAGACCGACGGGAAGTGTGTTTGCTGTGGAATAAACTTTTCAGTATTTTGTAACTGGACGACTGAGAACCGCCACTGAAAAACTCAATAAACATGTTTGTAATGCCATTATAAATAATTATAAGACGCTCATAAGGGTTTTTAATTAACATTTTTAAGCAGTTTATAAACTGTTAACATGTTTCTTTTAGGTGGTTATGAATGTCTAATTATGTAATAAGAAACGTTTATTATGCTGTTATTAACACACAGTCTTGTCAACATACAATAACATTTTAAGGACTTAAAAGGGCCTTATGACTAATTAACTAACGCTTATTACAAGGTCCTTAATATAAAGTATTACCCCCAAAAAAAAAGTCCAGTTTGACGAGCGAGTGGGATAACGGTGCACGACATTTGTGGGGAAATATATTGCTGTGTCAGATTTGATGAGGTAACCTGGACTGACAGCAGACGTAAGAGAGAGGAAACAGTAATAATGATCGAAACACGAGTACACCGAGCCGGGATTAAACCTAGTCGTTTACCGGTGCAGCGTTTGGCTTCAAGCACAAACTGACTAAAGCAAAAGTGTCCGGAACAGCAAGAAAGGTTTTACTCAGAGGAGCTGAACGTTTGTTAAGACGTATCTTAAAGTCACCAAGAATTATTTACCCTAAATTTAATCAGATCAAATGAACGGTTCTCAATCTAACCCTCGGTGACAGACGAGCTCGAGCTGTGCACGGTTTTCATCTCGCTGTTCTTCCTGCACCTGATTTTGCTGTCTTCCAGCTGATAGATTGATTGAATGCACATGACTGAGCTAATCGGTTGAAGGTGGAGGAGAGAGAAATGGGAAAAACGTGCAGAGTTCAGGGTCCCTGAGGCCCAGAACTGAGAAACCGCTGGTTTAAAAGACCAAACTGACATTAAATATCGACTCTGTTGGAGCTCTAATTCTCCTGTTGACTTTCCTCTCAGGAAATTATCTTCTACAAAGTGATTGACTACATCCTGCATGGAAAAGAGGACATCAAAGTCATACCGTGAGTTCCAGCAGAGACCTGGGTCCTGCTTTTCAAAGACACCTAAAGCCTAAAGGTGATCTTAGCCCCTTTTGTAAAACCGCTGGCTAAGATCTCCAAATGTTTTGGGAGCTTTTAAGACTCGATATCGACAACAGTAACAGAAAAAGTCACGCTGTCTACTCAAACAAACCAAACTTGATCTGTGTTAAAAAGCTCAAACGTGGTTCACAAAGTGCATGTTCTGTATGCGTGATGTTGTTTGGCTCATGTTCTTCTTCTTCTTCCCAGGAATCCTCCGGCAGATCACTGGGCCCTAATTAGCGGTCTGCCAAACTACGTCGCAGAGACCGGACTGGTCAGTGTCTGTTTAGATTTAAACGTTCTGCTGTATTTATTATTTGAAGGTTCTTCTGATATTTTATACAAAAGTCAAAGCAAATTGAAGGTTTTATGAGCAGTTATCTGCTTTTGTGCCACATTTCTTCAAAGCCAGGGCACCGGTGGTCACAGACGGGTCGCTCAGATTTAACCTTTGGTCACACAGACATAAATGAACCACTAAAACAAGACGGGCTGATGTTCAGGTTACCTTATCTATACCCATAGATAGATTTGGTTTGCAGTTAAAAAGTCCAAAGCACCCAGTGACATAATCACAAACATCACATACAGTCGATCAGGCGGGATAAAACATCCCAACGGGGTAAAAGATAAAACAAGAAAAAGTGCTTCAGTGTTAATCTAAAATATGTTTTAAATACCAATAAAAACGCTAAAGCCACCCAACCACGCCCTAAAATAAAGGCAATCTAAAAAAAAAAAACTATGAATCAATAAATACATACATAAACTAGAAAGCACTCAGAGAGCGCAAACCTCCGCCAAGGCAGTTCAGTCCCCCATAATGTGGAGATGTTCTTTTCCAGCAGACGGACTTCTGAGAACCCAATGATAATGCCAGCATAAACCATTTTGGTAGAGATTAATATCCAACTCAATCAATAAATCTTTATTTTTTTTAATATATTACATGATAATCCGGATCACCACCAAAATCTAATCGATTGGTCTTTGGGCCATTTCCCACTTATCCTGAAAATTTCATCAAAATTGGTCCATAACTTTTTGAGTTATGTTGTGGACAAACAGACAGACAGACAAACAGACAAACAAACAGACAAACGCCGGCAAAAACATAACGTCCTTGGCGGAGGTAATAATAATGTATTTATAGGAGGTGTGTCAGAAAAGTAACAGGACTCGTGTCACAAAAAATTTATTTCAAATCCAAACTACAAACTACATGTTTTCCCCCGGGATTCCCGGCAGCTCCATCGTCATGGCCCTCTCGATGGCTTCCATGTCTGGAAAATGGGTCCCCTTCATGACCCCCTTGAGCTTGAGGAAAAGGAAAAAAAAAATCACATGGAGCCAGGTCGGTGAGTAGAGAGGTTGCTCCAGCACAGCGATGTTCTTCTCGGCCAGGAATTGCCAGATGCTCGGGGCATTGTGAGCCAGCGCATTGTTGAGGTGAAGCAGCCATGAGTTGTCCTGCCACAACTCTAGCCTCTTCTCGTGCACTGAACAAAGCAAGGGCCGCAGGATCTCTTTGTAGACATGCTGGTTGATTGTCTGCCCTGTGGCAAGAACTCGATGTGGACGATGCCCCTCACATCGAAGAACGCGATCAACATGACTTTGACTGTCTTGCTTTCTTTGGCTTCGGTGACCCAAGACTCTTCCACTGAAGGCTTTGGCGCTTGGTCTCTGGCCCTGAGCATCCGGCAGTTCCTGGCCGAGAAGAACATCGCCGTGCTGGAGCAACCTCTCTACTCACCCGACCTGGCTCCATGTGATTTTTTTTTCCTTTTCCCCGAAGCTCAAGGGGGTCATGAAGGGGAACCGTTTTCCAGACGTGGAAGCCATCAAGAGGGCAGTGACGATGGAGCTGCGGGGAATCCCGGGAGAATCCTTCCAGGAGTGCATGGAGGCATGGTGGAGAAGGATAGAAAAGTGCGTTAGACTCCAGGGGGGATTATTTTGAAGGGGAAAACTTGTAGTTTATAGTTTGGATTTGAAATAAATTTTTTGTGACCCCAATGCTGTTACTTTTCTGACACACCTCATATAGCACTTTCAGGCAAAACAATTAAAGTGCTCGTCATAATCAAACATCAAGACAGAGCAATTGTAATACCTGTCCAGGGTGTACCCCGCCTCTCACCCAATGGCCGCTGGGATAGGCTCCAGCACCCCCGTGACCCTTACTTGGAATAAGTGGGTATAGAAAATGATGTGGTGGCCTAGCGGTTAGTGCAACTGCTTTCAGTGCGGAAGGTTCCTGGTTCAAACCCCACCCCTGCCCATTCTCCATGTAATGTGGAGTTGTGTCAGGCATTCGGTGTAAAACTTGTGCCAAATCTACATGCAGATCCATGTGGGATCTGCTGTGGTGACCCCGAGTTGGAATTGGGAGAAGCCGAAAGTAGATTATTATTAGAAAATGAATAACATCCATAAATTTATATCTGGGAACATGCGCTGGTGCTGCTTGTTGCCGAATCCACCACACCATGGAACCGCCTTGGGTCCTGCGTGGCAACCACCCAGGCAGACAACAGGTCCATCACCACCTCTCAAAATAACCATCTGTCTGCTGCAGCCAGGTGAAACATGGGTCTTGGCCTTCTTCAGCCACTGGAGTCCTCAACACTGAGGCACCTGTGTTCTGGATCATCTCACGGGAAATGTACCACATGGCCAAAATTTCGTAGCTGACACTCCCCTCACAGTGTAACTGGCATTCCTCATCTGAGTCTCCCTAAGTCACCGTTTCTTTGACAAAAAGTCATTCCAGTGCAGGTTATCTTCACAAACCATTTGCAGTAAAATATACGAAGAGTAATGCACAAAAATTCGGACGGATTCGGACCATTAGGACAGATTCCATGTAATCATCAGCCGGGAGGCTGTGATTACATGACCGAAAAAAGGCAGACATTCCTCTTATTGTTATTCTAACCCTAACGTGAGTTTTTGAACACTAAATACGGAATACGTGCTGCGCATGTGCGTGGAAATTCATAGGATTATGCACGAAATACCTGGCTTAACGTTTTGTATGATATCATCTTATGATGGCACAGACCAAATTTGAAGTCGATCTGATTAATACTTTAGGAGGAGTTCGTTAAAGTATGACATGTAAAATGTCCAAAATAACCACTAAATTCAAAATGGCTGACATCCTGTTGGTTTAGGGTATTGCTTCAAGAGACTTTTTTGTTCACTTGGACATGATATACATGCCTACCGAATTTCGTACATCTAGTTCAAACGTGCTGTTGGGGCTGCTCTGTAGGGGCGCTATTGAGCCATTTTGCCACGCCCATTTGAATGACGCTTAAAATATCTAATTTTTTGCCACAACTGATGTTTATGCAAAGTTTCATGAGTTTTCGAGCATCTTTAACCCCTCTAAAATACAATTTACTTTGGCATAGAAAGAAAGAAAGAATAAAGAAAGAGGGTCCTCGCACTGTTAGTGCTCAGGCCCTAATTACTCAGTTCAACTTACCTGGTTGTGTTTGACTTGTTTCAAAAAAAAATCAACACTTGTTTAACAATTTTGTCACATTTGTCTTCTGGATAAAGTCGTGTTGCTTCACTACTTGCATCATTAATATACGATTCGACAATTAGACTACACACTGAAAAAAAAAGTCTGTTGGCTTTACATGATTTAAATATGTACATTGGTTGCACATGATCAGAATGTGTCCAAATACCATAATTTTCTTGTGTGACTAATTGTCATACATAAGAAGATTGTGTTATTTGGACACATTCTGATCATGTGCTACCTTAAGTAATGCTTCTTTTTTTCAGTGCATTTGTGAACTCAGCTGCACTGAGTCTCAACATTTTATAACTCATTTAATCATAACCACACCCTCTAGGTATAAAATAATGTTTTTTTAAATTAATTAATTAATTTCTTGGTTTGGTGTGAGGAATTACACAGTTTGTACCCATGTTGTCAGTCCTCCGTGGGAATTTGTGTGCTTTTGTGTGTGTTAGACGTTATGATTTGATCAATGTCGTTCCATTACAGTGTCTGAAATTATGAGAAATACTGTAGGCTGTAATTCATGGCGTTCCCTCAATTACATTCAAGTCAGGCTTATAGCAGTTGAGAAGTTGCTTCATATTCTGCATTCGACAAGTTTGTCTGCCTGATCTGCTGCACTCCCATGTTATTAGCGTTTTACATATATTCTGGATTTTTCTATCCGTTTCTGAAAAGTCTATTTAAACAGCTGTGTCTGTAATAAAAGAACAGTGCTTAAGGAAGCAGAGGAAAGGAAGCTTTGATATTCTAAAATTCACTTCTTTTGTCTGAGTGATAACCAATGAAAACCGATCATTTTTGCGGGCATCATTGAGAGTGTATGTGTGAAACCACAGTAAAGAAAATTGTGGTTGTTGTTGATGGAGGACTGAAAATGTCTGAGAAAGAAGGAAGAAGTGTAATTTTGTGTGAGAAATTGTTGTGTCCTGTCATTTGTCCTGTGCCTTCTGTGTTTAGGTTTTGATCACTTTGAATTATTTTTATGCTTTCTCCAGTCCTGAGTTCTCCTCTAGTTTTTCTCATTCACGTTTGAGTTATGTTCTGCAATTGTTATTTTTCAGTTTCCCTCTGATTATTTTGTCATGAGTTTTGGTCTGCACATTAGTTTGTGTCCACAGAGTCTGACACCTGTCTCTGTGTCCGTGTGGGTGTGTCTCTCACTGTGCATGGCTGAATTTACTCCCCCATCACCACACCTGTCATGCATGAAGCTCGTTAAGTCTTGCACTATTTAAGTTTCTCACGGCCTCAGTTTCGTTGCGAGATCATTCAGTATTCGTTCCGTGCATTGTTCTGCGTTTCGTTTCATCGCTAGATTCAGTATCCATCCCTCGCTTTGTTCCGAGTTTTGTAAGTCTTCCTTTTAATAGTGTTTTTGTCTAGTCCTCGTTTTGTTTGTTTGTTTGTTCGTTCAGCCCCGGTGGTACTGTCCCCGCTCTGTCTCCTTCCTGGTCCCTTTTCCCGTCACGTTTCCTCTCCAGTTTATTATCTGGAGGTCAGAGACCCCGGACTCTGACCTTGACCTCCCCATTTAAGTTCCTTGTTTGATTTTCTGGTTATTAGAGTTGTGATTTTTACCTCCAGTTTATGTTTTGACTGTGACATCCTGCTTAGTTATGTTTTAGAATTTTTCATCCAGTTTTTGACAGTGACTTTATTTTCTCCTGGACTCCACCTTGTTTATTTATTCTTCTGTTTTTTTGCAATATTAATTATTTATTCCCTGACTCTGTTTATTTTCCTGTCTGCATTTTGGGTTCAAAATCCTGACAAATCACAACAGAAATCACTCTCTATACATGCCTGAATGCTGCATGCTGCTTATTCTTCCATAAAATATACAATTCTGCACAAGTGCAAAGGGAACAACATTGTTAGCTCCACCAAGAAGGCATCTGCCTGCAGAATTTCACAAAAACTACCAGGCTGATTTTCATAAAACTTTGTGAAGGCTTAGAACAAGGGCCAAGAAACCATCCATTACATTTTAGAGCAGGTATTTCTTCAACAATGCAAAATAGAGCTCTTTTTTTGACATTTTTATTAATTTCTCAGGAACCGTTTCATGAAAATTTAGGCATATTTGTAGTGATAATTTCTACGCATGTGCATATACAAAAACACAATGCATATAATTCATGTCATCTGGTCTTGTGCATTTTGGTTTGCCATACGTTTTAACCCAGATGACCTTCATGATGCAACTCCAAATTTCCATGCCGAATGGACATGAAGAGCTTTGATATCATGACTTTCTTGCTGGGAGGCAAGAGTACTAATGGCTACACCACCATGCTGCCCACAGTAAAAACTACACTGGATGCACATATTATTAGGCAAGTTGTGTTCCTGAGGATTAATTTTATTGTTGAACAAATACAGTGCTCTCAGTCAATCCAAAATGTTAATAAACCCCAAATCTGAATGTTTAACAAAGGAAAAGTGAGTTTTGGCTTTCTCAGGGGAATGTGTGTGTACAATTATTAGGCAACTATTAGTGTGCAGAATTATTACACAACTAAATGGAAAACTAAAATTTTCCCATCCCATTTGTTTATTTTCATTTATTAAAGTAAGTATAACAAATAAACAAATAAACACTTCTGACTTTTCAAAAAATATTCAGTGACCAATATAGCCACCCTTCTTTTCAATAACTGCCATGAGCCTTCCATTCATGGAGTCTGTCAGTTTCTTGATCTGTTGAAGATCTACTTTTGGTGCAGCAGCAACCACAGGCTCCCAAATGCTGTTCAAAGAGGTGGATTGTTTTGTTAATCTCACATTTAAGAAGAGCCCACAAGTTCTCAATAGGGTTTAAGTTAGGTGAAGAAGGGGGCCATGCCATTATTCTGTCATCTTTGAGGCCTTTACTGGCTAGCTAAGCAGTGGAGTACTTGGATGCATATGATGGAGCATTTTCCTGCATCAAAATAATGGCCTTCTTGATGCACACTTTTTCCTGTACCATTGCTTGAAGACAGTATCTTCTAAAAACTGGCAGTAGGTTTGGTAGTTGATTTTAAATCCATCTTCAACCTGAAAAGGTCCAACTAGTTCATCCTTAACTAGAAGCACTCGGAGAGCGCAAACCTCCGCCACGCCGTAAGGTCCCACACACATATCACTGTGTGTCCTGCTATAGAATTCCACAAGGCAAAGTAGTCCTATGTTTTTTAAACATTTATATTTGGATTGATTGATACTGAAAACCTACCCTGAGACCTTGGAATCACATTGATAGCGTAATTTGTTTGGAACGATATTTCCATAATGGCGGTTTTCTTCTGGATCTAGTTTACTAACTATTAAAGATAGTTCATATCTGTTTTTACTTTAGTGAATTTGCATTGTCTCAGGAACACAATGGTGTTTGTTAAAAGTCTCTAGCACTAT
>OMMV01019859.1:1211-14334 GCA_900302635.1 Chatrabus melanurus
ACAAGTCAGTTTTCCTTCCAAATAAACACTCTAATTTATATTAATGAAATAATTAATACCATATTTTCTAGAGTATAAGTTTTTTACTAGTTTGGGAGGTCCTGCGACTTATACTCTGGTGTGACTTATATACCAAAAAATCATGTGTTCGTTATTAATAATAACTATTTATATAGGGTTTTCCCCAGGAATCAACACAGTTAACAAAATAAACTCCAATAATAAAAGTACACTCCAACAATGCATAAAAATCCCAAATTAAAGAGCTGATTAAAAAAACAAAACAAATCAAAATGTACTTACATTTTTATTGTACTGATTCCAATGCTGTGGGCCAACAATCCATGTTCATCTGCATCAAATAACATCCAATATCTTGCCCAATGCACGTTTATTTGTCCATCTTGCTTGTTTTTTGGAATCTAAAAGTCCTTTTGGTACACACTACAGGTTGAGGGCTTCCTGCAAAATTCCAGTGTTCACATCTCCACGATTTCTTTTGTCCAAACTGTGTCAAATAACATCCAATATGTTGTCTAATGCACGTTTATTTGTCCATCTTGCTTATTTTTGGAATTTAAAAGTCCTTATGTTAAGGAACTGGGGACCTTCTTGTTGGGAGGCAAGTCTGTTAACTGCTTGCATCACCATATGGCGTACAAGTTCATATCAACAGAACGTTGACCTTTAAATGGCTGCAATCGTTAGGTGACTGAGTACTGTGACACCGATTGGTGGAGTCACAGAGCTAAATGATACCAAAAGAGAAATCATGTCACGGCAGCGGCTTCGGCAGTAGATGGCCTGCGACACTGACATATGCTGAGATGAGTTACGTGTGCCTGCAGAAGGAGGACACGTTGTTTGACACGGAAATTTGAACAACAGTGTCTATGATTAGCGTGTAGAAAAAGGATTTATGACACTGCCGTGGTGTTTGTGATAAAAGCAGAACATTTGTCAATCAGACTTTATCGCGGGCGTGCACATGTGCTTGTCACTTGAGATGCAATTTAAAATCCTCTGCTCGGTCCATTCTATCCTTAAGCTTGATGTGAGTTACTGCAAATAGCTGCTTGGCAGAAATGACTTTTCCCTGGAGTCAGAACGATTGAGTTTGCAAAACAAGAGTTGTGTTCTGCAGAGCATGCTGAGTGTGCTTCGCCTGCAGCCAGAGTGGGCCCGCGCTCACATCTCCAGTAGTAAAACGGGCAAAGATTGGCTTTGTTTTTCTTTTTTTTTTTTCCTTTTTCTTTTTTGTGACACAGCTGCTTTTTAAAATTCGCCTTTGTGCTTCATTCCCTCCAGGCCCGTACAAGATGAGTGTCTCTGCTGGATGCGAAATGAATTTTTTTTGGTTATCTCGGAGCTGTGAATCCAGCTCGTCTCCGTCCTCACGGTTTGACCTGGTGCCCATCAGCCAGCTGTTTGTGAAACTCGGAATCCGTACCGGCCCTGACTATCCACCCAGAGAGCTGAATTTGTGTCGGATATATTAAATAATTGACGGCAAGGGCCTTGGGGATCTGTGGCGCATGTATTGTGCAAATTCATACACATATGCAGTGCAACTCTAAAATTATTCCTAACATCTATTCTACACTGACTGCATTGTGCAAAAAATATTAGCCATGATAAAATCATAAATTTCTAAAGTGATAATGCTTCACAAAATAATGACAAGCTTCTTAATATCAACTAATTTATGATAAATAATGCTAAGAATAATAACATTAAAAAGCACAAGTGACTAACATTTGATTTTTTTTATTACCATTTGAAATTTGTGCATTTATTTTTTTTTTCAACAACCATAATAATGAAGAAAAAAATGAGAGCACTTTTATACAGAAATACTGGGACATTTAAAGACTTTTGCATTTAGTAGTCCTTGGCTGCACGTCGAGTAAATTTGTGTCGATGGAGCTCCATTTAATTAACACATGCTAATTTCATTTAGAATCATTCTTTCTATAAAAATGCAAATCACATTGTTAATTCCTGTAGATTAAAACAATCATTATGCTTTTTATTTCAGAGAGGATAAAATGTCATTATAATTAACAATCAGTATGCAATATTTTTGCTTTCATTTCTCAACTAGTAAATTTTTATTTCGGTGTAAATATCTGGTTCACACGTCTGAAATTAGCTGCCTAGTGGTGTTAAATTGGAAGCCTGTGAAAAAAAAAAACCCTAATGTGCTAATTCTGGATTTAGCGCCATAATTAGATGAGGTTCTTGTGAAGTATTTGTAAGAACTGGGTCATTTGTTGGGTTATTTGGTAAAAACAGAACGGTGGGGGGTTCAGTGCTGCCTCATACGTTCTCATTGCTTGTGGTATCCGCTAATCTGCTGCCAGTGAAGTGACACACAAAGCACGAACAAAAACGCTGAATAGCCTGCAGCGTGCACTTAAATCTTATTCATTCCCATACATGCGCTGAATCTCTTAAGCCTCCATTACCGAGCTCGTTTTTCATTTTGCTGGTGGAGGCTGAGCCCCGTGTTTATGTGAGCACCGACAGATGAGCGGCGAGGAATTTTTAGGATTCTACCAGCCACTCATACTTTTTCTCTTTATCCCGCGGCCTCCGAGCTCCGGTCCTTTCACCCGCCCTCTCTCCATCCTCCACCTCACGGTGCCTCTTATCTGTCTGTTATTTTACTGCCAATTCATTCCACTACTCTCCTCCTTATCTCTTATTCTGTGTGTTACCTGCTGATGAATTGGCCTGAATGTTTGTTTCCGGCGATGGCTAAATGTTTGTGTTGTCGAGGATCTTCCTGAATGAGCCGCACCAGAGCGGTTTTTACCTCCTTGTTATGTGCAGCTAATTACAGCCTCTTTATAGTGTGATTTACTCTGGCCTCGTTTACAAGTGTAATTAAAGCACAAATACCAAATATCACATGGCCCTACGTCTGACTGTGCACATTTACGAAATTTTTTTGGTCTGATCTTGAATATACCATTTCCTTTTTCTAAAACCATCTGAGATGTAAATTGTTTAAGATGCAATCTCACCTAGACGTCTGGGCCAACGTAGAGAAACGGCAAAAGTCCCGCTTGTTATAATGGAGCGCTGGATAATGTCCGCCTCTGCTAGCGCCGTGTTGTGTTTGAGGTCCGCTACCAAACTCCGGGAACGTGATTTTCGCTGACATGTGGCCACTTTTCTCCACCTTTCCTTGCGTTCACCAGTCACTGGAGTAAACGTCACAGTGTGATTGCGCCTTTAATGCTGATAAACACATTGCATTTTGTCTTTGAGAAAGAATATCTAATATAGATCAGTTACAAAACCCGCCTCCGCTAGCACCATGTTGTGGAACGCCGTGCTGCATTCGAGGTTCGCTACCAAACTCCGGTAACGTGGGTTTTGCTGATGTTTGGCCAATTTTCTCGACTTTGCCCTGCGTTAACCACACGCTGGGGTAAACGTCATAGTGTGATTTGGCCTTTAAAGGACAAGTTCACGTTTTACAGCCTTACTTATTTTAAAATATTGTTAACAACTCTGATATGCTGCTCTTATCTTAGGATTTCTAAATTAAATGATTAAAGAGGCGTTATTGTTTAAAAAAAAAAAAAAAAAAAGATCAGTTGATAAATCTAAAAAAGAAGGATATTATGAAATTGACCCTCATCTGTACACGTCGTAAAACTTACTAATTTGTACAAGTACGGTTCATGTGGACCCCACCAGAACCTCTCCTTCTTTAATACTGTTAACATGTTTTTATTTATGTCAGTTTTATTTTGAAAAGAGACTTTTGAGTATCTGGCTGATAAACCACATTTCATTTTGAAAGAATTTTGAGAAATTTTTTTCTCTTTTTCGAACACAACTCTTCAGTACAAAAATTCAACACATACCCCTACTTCCTGCAGTCGCTCTGATGTAAATATCCTGAATAAAAACTGCTCTGACAGTTCAGTAGTTATGAAAAATTGACACAAAGCTTAAAATTTTGCTATGGAGTCCAACCAGATACCATGATATCAAACTGGGGTCCAAGCGAACCCCATAAGAAAAATTATTATGGAGCCCACAGTATTTAATCAAACTGGATCAAAATAAGTGAAATTGAAGACAACTGTATCGGTGACAATTACAAAAAATTTCAGCTGAATAAGTATAATGGTTCAGAAAATATATGAAAAAATATACACCTGGGGTCTGCTTGGACCTCAGGTGTACTGATGAGGGTTAATCATTCAGCCATAGCATCTATATATCAATGTTTGTGTGCATTGACAAAAGCTGATTTCCTGAATTGTTGGATACTAACTTCTTATAATTTTGTAATTAAAGTGAAGGGAACCGGATCAGGATCTCATTACTGTATGGCGTGAACAGCTATGGCATCAACAGCAGCAGATGATTGACAGTTATCGACGTGATTGTGCCTGTGACAGTTATCGTCGTGATTGTGCCTGTGACAGTTATCGACGTGATTGTGCCTGTGAGAATACGACACAGATCCTGTCCTCTTTTCTGCAGACTGGCCACTTATGATGCTCCAAATCCTTTTGTCTCTTTAAAATAACAACTTCAGACAGCGCTGTGTTCACTGTGGCGTGTTTGGAGAACCATTAGTGGGAGGCGTCCTCATCTCCTCATTGCCAGAAGCTGATTCAGAGTCTGTGTCAGACGCTATTGCGCCGACACTCATGCACGGTGCCAGCAAAGTGCACAGAGGGATCTTTGTGATCTGGCTGATCAGTTCTCACTGCTGCTCCTACTCTCCTGAGGTATCCAGCTACGTGGATGGAAAACAAATCCGCTCAAATATTTGCTAAAAATATCAAATTCCAATTTTAACTAATGTTGTGACTGATTATAAATGAACTGTGTGCATGAGCATGAAGTAAATTCACGTTAAAAAAAATTGATAAAAGCTCTTGCAGTTGTATGCCGGGTTTAATGATACTAATCAGTATTAGAGATGCGTGTGAGAAACAGTTGTTACATCCAGCCGCTCCTTTTATCTGCTCGTAAAACTGTTAATATCCTGCTTAGTGACAGTTAATCCTCTGCAGCGGCTCTTTGTCACCACATGATTAAGCTTTGTTTTGACAATCAGGAAACCTGAATTCATGACAGCTGGTAATTTTGTGATGTTCCATCAGGATAAATTAAGGTTTTTTTTTTTAATACCTGGGTAGGCGGCACTGTTCAGGGAGGGATCAATCTCTCAACAACTTTCTGAAAGCTCCTTAAATGTTTAAGGAACAACAAGTATTTGTGCATCTCTCATTATGACATCAGTGGTTACTGGAAATGGTAGCGTAGTGTTTAGGGGTGTGTATCTCTCCGATTCAGGAACGATACTTTTAATTACGGAATGATTCAATTTGATGCGATTCGATTTGGTGCGATACAATATGATACAACGTTCATTTTCCATGAAAAATTAGAATGAGCCAAAAGTGGCATTGCTTACCTTCAAATACATGCTTCATGAAAAACCAGGGACCTTCTTCAGGTTTTTACTACTATGCTGCGACACATTGGCGCTGCCTCTGCCTTTTGTTCACCACTGGGGGCAGCACCACATACAGTAGCACAAAGTGCAGCATAGAAGAAGCCCAGAAGAAGAAGCCAGCTGTTGTTAGCATAGCATGACTTTCCCATTCTGAATTGGTATGACAGTATTAACAAATTGTGCACCAAACGTAAAGTTCAAAAGCGTACATTTATCCGTTATGCCGCCTTCCACTATCGAATACATGCTGACTTTGTTTTTACGCCGCAAAGTTAACGGTCCTGTCTTGTGAGAGTCTCCTGTTGTTCTTTCAACTAGCGTTGGGAATGCCGGCTCCTTAAAAAGATCCGGATGTTGTCATTCCGGTCACTTCTTTGAGCCGTTCGAATGAACAGCTCATCGTTCTTTCCCCCCCCGCTGAAACATTCCTGATTTCTCTTTGTTTTTCTGTTTGAACGCAGCCGTACATGCACGCATGTGCGCGTGCATGTACGGCTGCTTGTGTTCACGTAAAGGGAGTGGATTGGATTTAAGGTGGACAGTGAAATTTTAGCACACCGATGAGACGGGCGACTCCTCAGTAAGACTCGGATCCCTTCGTTCATACGAAAGAGTCGCTGAAAAGAATCGGACCGTTCACGATGACACAACACTACTTTGAACTTTTACACGAGTTTGAAGGTGTAGTGAAACCAGCTTAACTCAACCGATTTATAACGTTAAATTCGAGCCATCAACGGGTTTCACATTACATTTAGATCAAGTCAGGGGTCCATGTATCGACGTAGTCATGTCTATTACTTCAAAATTAATTTTTGATTCAGATCGGTTAACTGTTACACCCGTAGTAGTCTACAGTAATACCCTCTATGATAATTCAAGCCAGTAGATAAAAAAATTCACTGTATAAAATGCACTAATACACGTTGAACTCAAAGATGTTATATGTTCTCTCTCTCCCTTTGTGTTTGAAATATTAATGGGGGACTGGGGAAGGTGACTTTCTTGCAGATAGAGGCTCATATTCCACATTTATTCTAGATGCTGATAGAGAGGAGAAGAGGAATAACAGACTCTTTTAGTGCTGCGATAAAAATATTTGTTACTAGAGATAGGACAGCAAATGTAGAGGAGCAGTGGCCCAATTATGCAGTGATTAGCTGAGTGAGATTAAAGTGTTTCTGCTTCAGGCTTTATTCAGGTGTAAATTAGGAACAAAATGGGACCAATGGGATGAAATTTTTAAAAAAAAAAGTGTAAAAATGTTAAAACACACACACTTGTGTGCCGAGAATCCCCCAGCTGTAATTTCCACCAGGGCATTCGATTGCCCATCCTCACTAAAATCAGTTCAGATTTTGCTTAAAATGACCCATAATGCTTCCAGAGTCGTATCAAACTGTATTTTGGGCAAATTCCACCCAAAGTTTGAACAAAAGTCAGAAATGGCAAAAAATGAGGTTAGGTCAAATTTTGTTCAAAATGGGCTAAAATAGTTGTGTATATCGTCATATCAAGTCCTACAACATATTCTCATGATGTATTTAATGTATCACATTAAAAGTTAAGTGCAATATTTTGTGCATATTCCTACAACTTTCCACATGCATGTGCAAGGCATTTTTCACATTTAGTGTTCAGAAACGCGTGTTAGGGTTAGGTTTAGGGTTCGAATAACAATCATAATAAGTATAAGACGATTTACTCACAGCTTCCCAGCAGAGTACGAATGTGGCTGAAAAATACGAATATGAAGTATGAATTTTTGAGCATTATTTTGTCATTTTACGACAAATGTTTCATGATAATAGGTCCTGATATGGTCCATTTCAGTCAAAAGGTGAAAGACATTAAAACTAGCTGGCTTGCTGACCTAACGATGCTACCATATTGGGATGTTTCTCATATTGTATACTCAGGTTAGGGTTGTGTTATTAAAAATAACTAGCTAATATTGCCAAAAAAAAGGCCAGCAGGGGATCATAAATTACAATAAATGAATAAATAAAAATAAAAAATGATATAAAAATAAAAAAAACATAAACAAGACTGCTCAGTAAAGTGGGAGCAGTGATTAAAAAATCATCTGGTTTTGTGTCAGGACTGGAAAACATTTTATGATATTTTACCACATGGACAAATGTTACAATCCTGACACAAAAACAGGTGTTTTTTTTTTTGTTTTCCATTCCATATCAGACAGGTATGAAACATGATACAAATGTAGCTATGCCTGACACTATCTGTGTCCAACAGTTATTTCAGCTGAAAAACGAATAAAAAAATAAAAAAATAAAAATGAAGTTTATATAATATTTGGGAACATTTTTGTGACCCAGGTCTCTTGTGCATGCAGGAAGTACATTTAACTCCTGGGCTAAACTGCCTTAAAACATTCAGCTATTGCCAATTTCAAACTTAAATGACATTTCCAGAGTGTTTTTAAGTGAACTAATGATTGAATGTATTGTATGATGTGACCACATGAAACCTGCAAAACCACCTTTAAGTTTTCTTTTCTGTTTAAGGAAACCATGGAATTTTTAGAAGACTTCTGCAACCGTGCAGCATTAATATTTTCTCTTCTTCGTTTAGAAGTAGCGTCCAGGGGCTATTTTTACATGAGCAGCAGAATTCTTCATGGACCTCTGTACGTCATGTTCTCAAACACAGAAATAAATAACTCAGAGGACAGAATGTTACTGCCAGGTCATCACTGAGACACTCATGGTTTCAAAGCAGGAGCCAAACTTTATTTCCTTCTGTGTACCCGTGCAAAGATGACAGAAAAAATAAAGAAAGCGTTTGTAGTTTCTTTGTAATGTTAATCTTTTTGTTTTCCTACAGGTGCTGGGGAGTCTGGGAAGAGCACCATTGTAAAGCAGATGAAGTAAGTTACAGAGACTATTCTATTTTTAATTGGAGTTCAGTGATTCCCAAAGTGTGGACCAAAAAAAAAGTCATTAAAAAAATTTATATATCAAAATGATTTTCAATTTTGTAATTTTTGAATCAATTGTATCACCAGGGCGGCATGGTGGCTTAGTGGTTAGCACTGTTGCCTCATAGCGAGAAGGTCCCAGGTTTGTTTCCGACCTGGTCCTTTCTGTGTGGAGTTTGCATGTCCTCCCCGTGTTTGCGTGGGTTCCCCCCGGGTGCTCCGGCTTCCTCCCACTTCCAAAGACATGCAGGTTAGGTGAATTAGTGACTCTAAATTGACCATAGGTGTGAGTGAGAGTGTGAATGTGTTTCTCTGTCTATATGTGGCCCTGTGATGGACTGGCGGCCTGTCCAGAGTGTACCCCACCTCTTACCCAGTGTCCACTGGGATAGGCTCCAGCATCCCCCGTGACCCTTAACTGGAGGAAGCGGGTATAGAAAATGAATGAATGAATTGTATCACCAGCAGTATTGTTTTACGTAATAATAAAATGCACAGACATGTTAAGAACTACACAATTTTTACACAATTCTTTTCAAAACAGAATGTTTCTCATGCAACGCAACTGTCAAAGATGAGTAGAGCACTCAGAGGCTTGATTGCTGAAAATACTTTAATATGGCAAAGGTTATAAACGAGCTTTGGAATTGAACAAACTAGGCTCATTTCAAGCTACACATAACTTCAAAACTACATGTACTGTATGTTGAGAGAAACAGAGAGAGAGAAGGAAGAAGTGTCAGCTTCAGCTACATTCATACAAAATCCTTCCTGCAGGGTTGTGTGAACTTGTGAATGTTATTTGAGTTTTCCAACACAATGGCTGTTATACAACTAGAAAGCAACCATTTACTTCTCTGACTTAGTACATTTGTGTGTGGAAGTGTTCTGCCTCTTTCACTGACAGCCACACCTGCTCCTAATCCATCATTGATCCGGCATCCACTAACCATCCAGCAGGTGGCGGACACATCTATGGGATATTACATAGCCAAAACAAAGTTGCTTTTTGGATTGATCTGGTGAATTAAAGTTCATCTGATTTTAATGAGTTTATCCTCATTATATTATTTTTTATGGGTGTATATATATATATATATATATACAGGGACTCCCACGTTTCACCTGGTAGCAGCAGATAGATGGTTACTTTCGAGAGGTGGGGATGGACCGCTTGTCTGCCTGGGTGGTTTCCATCCAGGATCCAAGGTAGTTTTGTGGTGTAGTGGATGCGACGATGCATGGCACCAGGACATGCTCCCAGACCTGACGTGATCCTCATTATATGTCCTTTTAATTTAGTGAGTTACTAGATAATAGCAGTTAGCACGGTGGCACAAGTGGCTAATGCACTTGCTTCCAAATCAGACGGTTCCTGGTTCAAAGGCCACCTGTGCCTGCTCTCCATGTAATGTGGAGCTGTCTCAGGAAGGGCAGCCAGTGTAAAATGCGGCAAATCAACATGCAGATCTATATTGGATCCGCTTTGATGACCTCGAGCAAAAAAAGTACAAGCCAAAAGAAATGCCTTTGAGATAATGGCATTTATTGGTTTAACAAGTGTTAACAAGTGTTATACAAACTGGACAGGATGGACTCATTTGTCTATCTATTCACCCAGTGAATTTTACAGGGTACATGCCTCGGCTTTTCAAAAGCCTCGGAAAAATTTAATTTGAACGTCAACTCATGGGTTGGCTGTTACATATGCGATAAAGCAGTGGTTCCCAACTGTTTTTGGCTTATGGCCACTTTAAAACAAAATACTTGACATCACAGGATGAATATCTCTGAGCTCTGAGAATTATATTTACATTTTTTTGAGAGCGAACAAGCCAAGTCAAGTCCAGGAGCATGCGCTGATTCAGCGCTTCGCTGCATCCACGATCGCCACGGAACCCCCCCCGGGTCCCAAATGGCAACCACCCAGGCAGACAACCGGTCCATCCCCACATCTTTAAAATAACCTGCCGTAGCCAGGTGAAGCATGGGCGTCGCCTGGGCCTTCTCCAGACACTGGGGTCCTCAACACTCAGGCACCTATGTGCTGGATCATGCACACAGAAATGAGCCACATGGCCAAAATGTCGGGGGAAAAAATAAGCTGATCGAACAAGGCATATGTCAAAGCAAATAGAAACATTCATTGAAAAATCTGAAGAAAAAAAATGTTCCTGACATCTTGTGACCCTAACTGATTTATCTTGTGATGCCCTTGAAGGTCCTCAAGCCCAGACTGGGAACCACTGATACAACATCTGACCAAATCTGTTGACATTCTCATGAAAGATGAATAATGCGGATTCTTTTTCAAAAAAGAAGCCAGCAGCAGAAGAATAATGAATGTGTCAGGTTTCTGTTCCACTCTTCTCATCTCATATTTTGGGGGCTGAAAGCAAATGTTTCAGCATCCTGACATAAGTTGGCAAACCAGCTAATGAGTGGAACCAAATAATACACTACCACACCTGCTCGCGATTAATGGCATGGTGATTTATGGTTAGACAATGGTCACGTTCAGATAAGATCCTTCTCTCTCTTTTGTGTTTTTTGTTAATGTCTTTGCTCCCAGCACAGGAACAGTAATGAGTTTTAGAATGCAGGATGTTGTAATGCCCGTGCACCATTCAGCGTGCACGCACGCAGAGGACCCTAAATGGCCTAATTATTCGCATTCCTCTGGGCGAGGCAGGCATTGAATGCATTTTTTATGAGCGTGAAGCAGGAACATTTCACTGCTGTTTGAAGCCGTGTTATTAAGGCATACAGGCGTGCACATAAATCAGCCTGCAAGTCATAAACACAACACTGGCCGAGTGGCCGATTATGCAACTTTACACCTCAAAGAAACCTGTGTAAACATGACATGGCCAACAGTGTGGGTCAAACGGATTAAAAATTACAGTTGGTGTCTTTGGTTGCTAAATTATCGCTTCTGTTCACTGTTATTTGAACCAACGCACTTTTGTGTTAGAATGAATGTTGGGTCATTTTAATTGGTTCTGTCTGCATCATTTCACTCTAGATGTTGATAAAGTCTGGACGGCATTGAAAAAAATCCATTAATGACACTTAGGCCACTATTTTTAATATAGGCTAGTAAAAATAATGGAAAAACCTTCTGCGATGTCACTCATAGGTTTCCTGAAGAGCGGGTTTGAAGCTCAAGTGGGTTGGCTCTAGATTGCGCCATCCTGGCAGTGCCTGACTCTGCCTAAATCCCTGCCAGTGTTGCCAACTTAGCCACTTTGTCGCTAAGCCAACTTTAGTGACTTTTTTACAAAAAGCGCCTAGCGACAAATCCAGCAACTTTTTTGTCAAACCTTAGCTACTTACTGTACATCGTTGTCATCAATACTGCCCCGTGAACGAGGCTTAAGCCCAGGCATCTCTCCTGCTTTGCATCTACAGTGACAGTCTCCATGGTGCTCATGCCGCATTCATGGTATGTCGTAAAGTTGGAAATTACGAGCTCCAACTCCAGGAGCTCCAGGTTTTTGTTTTTTTTTCTCGGAAATTCGGGCGGAAATTCAGTGCTCTGATTCATCTGACTTGATGGCATAAGAACTACAATCATGGCGTCCTCTGTCATGACTGCTGAAACAGTAATATTACAGGTGCCATTTAATTACTTTTAACAAATTATTTACTTTTATCTGTGATACGTTTTCATTCTTTATATATTAGTGAAGTTGCCAGCCATTGAGTCCAGACTACAAATAGAAATACACTCATCTGAGACATTTTCCATCTTGCTCACCCACAGCAAGCAGCTGTATTCACTTATTGTGTTTCTTGTAAGGACTACAACAAAGCTCAAATATGTTATTGCGTGCATCCATATTGTTTTCCAAGTTCATCAAGTGAACGCACGCTTTTCAGAACTCGTAAATTTCCAACTACGGTTTTCTAAGTTTACCGTCATCATGAACGCAGCATCAGTCACTGTGTGCGTGAGTGGGCTGACATGACAGATGCGAACATGAATGATCTGCACATGAGCTCACATATATAAAGAAATATTTTGAATTAGGCCGTGTTAAAATACAGTAGACCATGTGAGTAGGCTACTGAGTATAGATTAGGAGAATAGTTTGGCAGAATGTGAAGGTAACGTGATGACGTCATAAATATGCAAATCAGCGCATGACATCATTTAGTCAAAGTGAACTTTGTCAATCAGACCATATAATTAGTGCAAGTAATTATACAGAGGATCGAAATTGCGTTTCCCCATTACTCCAAGATGTGCAGTACTAATTCTAACACACACCGTATAACATAATAGTGCACACAGACATAAACAATAAACACAATATATACAGACGGACAGTGGGCGTATACATTTGTACATAAAAGAATATTCACAGTGTGCCAGAACTTGATTCAGTTTAGCGACATTTAGCGACTTTTTAAGCAGGCTTTAGCTACTTTCTGTTGGACACAGTTGGCGACACTGATCATAGACGCCCTAAAAATGGATAAAGGGGTGAAGCGTGGGCAAGACCAGCATGACTTGGGTGGGATGAATGGAGCCTTAACACGCCCACCTAACTCAGTGTTACCAAGCGAGCTAAGGCAAACAAGCTATGTAGCCTGGGTTTGAGTGATTAATGTATATTTTTCAGACTGGGCGGTGTCTCTAATAATGGTTGGCTTGGCTATGGATATTAAAAACTACAACATAT
>OMMV01019871.1:5164-16079 GCA_900302635.1 Chatrabus melanurus
CACACACACACACACACACACACACACACACACACACACACACACAAAAAAAAGTTAAAGTTGGTTATAGTTAAAGGGTTATCATGCCAAGATCAGATGAAGCTCAAGGTGTACATAAATAATGAAATTAAACAGTAGTTTCCATTCAACGTACAGTTTATTCATAGACCACAAAGCATTAAATGAATAAGAAATATATAAAAATACACACAAAATAATTTTAATAATGAATACATTTACTCTGGCTTGACCGCCATCTACTCGATGTGATGCTTGTTGCCTTGGCGCAAAGTGTCTATTTGGCTTATTGGATTAATGTATAAGCTCCAACAGGATCAAACATTTTAGGGTTTACAAACATTTCTGATTGTTAAACTTTATTCAGAAAAATGTTAGCTGACATAGTCGGCCAATGGTTTTCAAAGTTATCTCCAGCTAACCCGCTCACAAAAAAGTTAGCTTCGCTAATTAGCTGTTAGCTGATTAGCTGAACTGTGCTCACCACTGAAGTAAACGACACTTTACTTGGAATCAAACAGAACCTGTGTTATTTCAGTCGAGTAAAACATGTTTTTGTCATCAGTCACGCTCTGAGTGTAATAAAGCTCCTGTGGAAATGACATCTTAGTCTGTAGACGTGTTTGGTCAGACCGTTGTGCGAGTGCACCTGCACGTTTGTGCTTAGTGTTCTCTGGCCACTACATCAGCCAGGGTCACACAAAATAAAGTGTGATGAATTGATTCCCAAAGTACTTGCTTGCCGCTCTGTATGTTTCTACCTCCTGGATCATTAATCACTCGCTTTGACTGCTCCTGCAAGGACATGGCAGCAAGGACACCGCCGGCTTCAGCGTTCAGCTTTCCAAAGCGTTCTGGCTTTGTGATCATGTTTTAACGATCTCTCCTTCAGTCACCGTTTTCCATATTTTAATCACATGCTTTAAGCGCTTCTGGCCTCAAACTCTGACACACTTAAATTCTTGCACACTGGAGTGCTGATCATAATGTCAATCTTTCTGTCTGATGTGGTCTTCAGGTCCACGCAGTATTTCTCAGCACTGCTGCCTGCTTCACCTCATCTGTTCTGGTTTCTAATCTCTCCTTTGGGAGAATAAGGAGGAGTGGTTCCCATCTGAGGGAATGAATCAGAGAGATAGATGAGTGGTCACATATGAAGGGAGGGAGGAGAGGAGGGTTGGCTCATTTGACAGTGAAGGAGTAGATGGAGGGCAATCAGCCATCATGCACCAAGAGCCCAAGTTCGTTCCATCCAAACACTCATTATGGCAGATTTTGCTGCACTACAGCAAGAGATGATGAATTAAAGAGCAGAATCATTTGGCCTAGTCTTTCATTAGAATAAAAACAGACTATTCTTGGGTGGTTTTGCCCGGGTGGTTGCCATGCAGGACCCAAGGTGGTTTATGGTGTGGTAGATGCAGCAACGTATAGCACAGCGCATGTTCCCAGACCTGACCTGACCTGTGTTTGGCACTTGACGGCACTTGCTTGCCACCGTCACTGAGCAATAGGAAGCACTGGGACGCCTTCCAATTATAAGAATCACTACAAAAACTTCAGTTTCTATCCGTATACAGACTTGATAAAGCAGGAATCCAACGTCATCTAATCATGTGACTTGTGGACAAACCACATGACAATCAATGTCCAGATGTAGCACCTCTGATTTATGGCTACAATCTCCACTTTTGGATCAGTGATTCTGTAGTGTGATGGCTATGACAATAGATTAAGATAATGGGGGGGCTTGAATCTTAGTGGTAACTTGATTTATTGTTTGTATTCTAACTTGATACACACACACACACACGATAAATGCAATTTTTTTTCCTCCCTGAAACATCTTAAGATTAGAGTTTGGGCCTGTGGTGATGCAATATCGATGTGCATTTTGCCATGATCGTACAGAAATGCAAGTCATATTGCAGCATGTGCATGGCATCTGTATTACGAGCGTGTGTCTTGGTGAGATCAGACCACAACATCACCAAATAAGAGCAGCCAAAAAAAAAAAAAAGGGTAAAGCCCCGCTCCTTTGAAGGACCTGAAGTCCAAGGTGCGCACAGTGTCCATGGGATGTTGGAGTCCACAGAGCAGATAAAATAGAAAATCATATTGTGTGCATGTGACATACTATTCGTTTCTACGGTTTCATTGCGTGTGCATGAAGTAAATACTTAAATCATTTGGCTGTGCATGCAGCCAAGTCATTGGAAAAGGAGATGCGGTGGCTCACATGATGCACCTTTCTGTGTAAGCAAACAAAATATATTCTGTGCTCAATAAAACCCGTGTGCATGAACTAATCAGACGCAGAAAATCTTTTGCGCACGCAGAATTTTTTATTTATTTTTTTTAACCTCTCGCACAACAGCGCTCTGCATCACAGCGAGTCTGTGCAACACTGCGCACAGTGCGCACCTCCTGCTCGTCCTTCGGTGTGCAGATAAAGGTGCACACTGTAATGTGTGCGCACTGCTCTGCGGTTCTTCTGAAATACATTTCTGCACTACGTTGATGCTGTACTGCGTTACGTTAAGAGGCGAGCGCATCGTATCATCGTGTAGTGAGTGGCCGGCTCAAGAATGGCAGCTGCATTGCGATGTGTGCTGTTTTGCGCCACGTATAAGATAGGGCTCATTGTCACTTTCACAGAATGTCATGTGACCGCTGAAGGTAGTCAAAGGCCCCCACAGACATGTTTACACATGGCTGCCAAGGACGTGGTGGCAGTTACCCGTGGTGGCTAACACAAGCTTGTAACCTTGTAAATGACCGTTATCTGGATATACATTTATCACTATTTCAGTTTTCTTATGGTACTGTATATACTGCTATATCATAATCATACTTAACAACGAGCTCACTCACTTAAAGGAGGGAATGTTTGGCTTCTAAACAAGCACAGACCTGACGGCTGGTATTAGCATCTGTAAAATAGTGTGTGTGTGTGTGTGTGAGACATCTATGTGTTATATAAATTTTTATTTTTATCAGTCACATAAAACGACAATAACTGAAAATGAACCTTATCATTACTTGCTTATTCCATGTTAGCATAGGTTAACTTTAGCTTGCTCATTGCAAAGATGTTTATTTAGAGATGTGATTCATAAAAAGACCACTGAGTGAACAAAATACATCTACTTAACGCGTCTGGATAAGCTCGCAGAATTATATATCGCCACGTTTGTCCATGTTTTGGGGTTGCCCTTCCAAACGTTTGCTCTCCGCTTGTACAGGTATGATTCCATTCTGGCAGTCTCTAATTGTGCTAAAGTGTGCGTTTTGCAGTATTTTCCAGGTCATCCAATTAACTGTGGCTCATCCTGAAGTTACTTTGTGTGAAAGTTTGACCAATAATTAAAATTTACTTGCATATGCAATGCTAATATGAGGATCACTGCTGCTGTGTTACAGAAAAAAGTACTGACCAAGAAGAAATGCTTGCACCTAACTGGTCAACAACACTCTTTCGTGAAGAAATCACAAAAATAGTTTTACTCATTACTGTACACAATTTCATTGCTAAATCCAAGTATTTCATCATTTAGGTCTTTGTAACTTTTGTCCCGGTTTTAATGAGAGACAGTAAAAGTTAAGTGCAACACGGTTATGGAGCATTTTAATGGTTTCTCTCTGAATGTTCTCGGCTTTGAGAAGCATGAGATGTGATGTACAAAATGCATCCTACAGTCCTCACTCTAAGCGATACCACTGGATAACTCCATAGTTTTTTCTTCACAGGATGGCATATGTCGAAATAAGATTTGCTGATTTTCAGTTAAAGCGACAATGCTTCCACCCCTGCCGCTCATCACTGTATTAAAGTAGCTGAGTTTCACAACAGGGGGCCAACATTGTATTCATTCTGGTACACATGGTGCGCACACTCGCACTCTAATGAGAAGCCCTCTCTAATGCTGAGAGCGTGACCCAGATCAAGGACGGGGAGATCATGGCAACCGCCTGCGTCCTACTGAAGATGTGCGCTTGAAGCTGATTTGCAAAAGTAGCTCATTACTCTGTGGAAAGGCAGCACTCAGCAACAACCCATAGCTTCAGCCAGGCTGGCTCCTCAAGTGCAAAGTGAAGGCAATAACCTGGCTGAATGCACAGCGTGACAAGACCTTATGACTCAGTCGTTAGAACAACACATCGCTACATCAGCTACGAGATGAGCTGTGTGCGAACAATAATAAAATACGGAGACAGGCTGTCCTTAATTACTCACTTTAATCAGTGTTTGCTGGTTCTCATTCCTTCTTTAAGCCCTAATAGCTCACAGGATGATTTACATGTTGCTGTAATATTTTAATGAATGAATCTCTTGTAACATAAGTTCCACTAAAATTTAAATGAGCATGTTTTATCTTGATGGAGGTTTAATGAGTAGATTAATATTTATCTCGAGCTCTGGAAGTGACAGTTATTTGGTTCTTGCATGTTCACGAACATTGTTTCATTTTACATTATGTTCTCTGCGATATCTGCTCAATAAATGCACATATGT
Organism: Chatrabus melanurus; assembly: GCA_900302635.1. Classification (NCBI taxonomy): domain Eukaryota; kingdom Metazoa; phylum Chordata; class Actinopteri; order Batrachoidiformes; family Batrachoididae; genus Chatrabus; species Chatrabus melanurus. The sequence goes on from OMMV01019871.1 coordinate 9,699, forward strand.
CAGGTAAGGTGTGAGAGCATGCGCTGATGCCATGCTTCGCCGCATCCACCACACCACGGAACTGCTCCAGGATGGCAACCACTCAGGCCTAGTCCACACTGCTCCATTTTCATAGGAAAACAGCTAAGTATCTATCTGTTTTGGCCTTTCATCCACACTAATCCGCCGTTTTCGCCACCCTAAAATTGCGTGTTTCGAAAACGCTCTCCTGAGTGGATCAAACGAAAATGCTGGACTCGTTTCTCTGTGTAGACAGCAAATCCGTATCTTTTGGGAAACGGTGCAATAGCATTAACCACCAGCGGGAGGAAGCAGCGGTATGTCCTGTCGCTGTGAACGTGTCTGTGAAGAGCAGAAGAAGAGCACAAACATTTCCACAGGTCAGCAATGACGGAGTGTTTTTGACATGTTTGTCAATTTTAATAGCATGTTCCCACACTACATGTCCATTTCCACCGCTAGAGCTTGTCCTACTACCAGATGTTGCGAACGTTCAAAGGAACAGACCTGTAATTGGCCTTCTCAGCTGTTGTGTCTCCATTGGGGTGAAGACGCACTGGACTCATGCAGCTATGTATGCATAATACTGTGACATGTTGAAATCCTTGCTGGAATTCACCCGTCAAGAAGAAAGCCAACAATGCCTGTACCTGCTCGTCGGTCCATCTGTCACCTCTGCTATTCATATTCTGTTTTGGTTCTTCTGCTCTTGCTCTAGTTTTGCTAGGCGCTTGTTGCTTGTTGTCATCTTCTGCATGAGTTAATGACCAATCAGCATCGAGCTCCGTCCAACAGTTTTTCAGGACTACTCAGAAGTACCTTCCCCAGAGCAGGGAATTATCTCATCTCCGAAAAAGGCCCCATGAATCAACTTTCAGGGGCAGCCTCTGTGGTGGAGACATGCGTAAAGGTATGGGACCCCCTAAAATGCCCCACGAGTTCCTTAGGTGGAAATGGGCTTATTGCAAGTGATACTCCTCATCTTAGTCTCCCTAAGTAACCATTCATTTGACGCAATGTCATTCTAGTGATACCCAATGATCCTCTGAAGAGACCTATTACCAAAGACATCCAGTCGTTGCGTTAGGTCACTGGTTAGTGTCAAAGTCTCACAACCATACAGTAAGACGGGACCTTCACTCTCCTGCAAAGATGTGAGCATCGGCAAACACCTCTGTCCAGGAAACTCATGACTCTATAAGCTCTTCCCAAGTGTCGCTCGACCGCAAAGGCCGAGGACCCAGAGACATATGTAAGAAACCAAATTTGTTTTAATTACTGACTGCCTCAAAAAAGTCAATAGTCAATAACTTTTGAAATGAATCTTTAATTTTTTTGTTTAAAGGGGCAATATTTTGCAAAACCAATTTTTATCTACTTGTTACAGTTAAATATAGTTGTGGTGTAATTTTAAACTCATTGGAAGTCCACCTAATTGTGTGTGCTTGTTTTAGACTCCTGTGACGTAAGACACACAACCACGCGGGGCCCTATCTTGACAGCAGGTGCATAATGTGTAGTGCAAATAGTTTTGGGGCATGTCTGCCATCATATTGCTTCTTACACATAAATCACGTAAATCTCAGAACAAACCAGGGTGATGTGCACAAAGGGGCTGGATTACATGTCCACGGTATTCATGGGCATGTTGTGTCCATGTTCTGGGTACACCATAAATTCAACCAATCAGCGTGGCACCTGTCATCGCTGTTAAGCCAGAGTATGCCTAGTTCTAGTTCACTGTTTTTAAGATGGTGCAGTGACAGGTTTTCTGGCGAGGGAATGGTTTTCACCCACTTCACCCAGCAGGCAAAAGTACCACAAAATGCTTGCTGTGTATTGACTGCTATGGTAGTTGGATTAACTGTAGGCATCCATTGCTGTGTATGAAGATTGTTCACTGATCAAGGTGCAGCTGTTTCAGCCTTTGAGATGGACCTCACACACAAATTCCTGAATGAATGGAAGTACCGAGACCCTCCACCTGCAGTACTTTTTAAGGTATTTAAAAACTGTATAGGCTGTCCTTAACTGGACATTTGCTGTCGTGCATGCTGTGCACTTTGGCACAGACGTGAGCTTTCTTTTTATGTTAAGGTTGAAGTGTGAGATTAGTGTTTGTGATGTGTTTTTGTATCATATCAATGTATTATCAGCCGTCTCCATTTTCGTTTCAAACCATGTTTAATAGCCGCACCCCCTGTGAAAACGGAACAATAATAATAATAATAATGAGCCAACATTTACTTGGTGCCTCAGTCATTAAGTCCGAGACTTGACTCTGATAGAACAAATTAGTGTTTGGCAGCTGCGTTGAGTCAATGCAAGACTACTGGAACCCTATTAAAACGAATCGCGAATGTATACACTTTATGACTGAGTGAAAGTAAGATATACTGTAATGCATGAGCGTTTAGACCAGTTTATGTAGCATCATAAGATACATTCTGTTCCCCAGATGTTAGTGCCTCTACTGAATCTGTCACATGATTTGGATAGTAGATTCTGTATCAGTTTTCTCTGCTTGCAGTGCATTTATAGCATTGCAAAGCATTAGACTTGCTAATTTAGTCCATTTCGCTGTTCACAAATGAATGTGCATAAATATTAATGCGTTCCTCCCCTCTCGACTGCTTGTCATGCATTCAATGGATTGTGGTGTGATGTTGTTAATAAGGTTTGCAGGAATAATGTCAGCCCTAAGCCTACTGACAGACTACTATGTTAAGGTAATGACTGTGCTGCCATTCTTATTCACTGACATATGGTGAAACACTATGACAAGACATACATTTTCATATAACTGGTTCCTTTTTATTAGGAAGGGCACTCGTAGATTACACACCTCTACCAACACTGAATGATCCTGAGATTTTAAAATTGTTATAATTGTTCCAAAACAACAGAAAGATTTCAGTGACATCATCATCCCTCTCTGAATGTGTATTTCACTGCAGGTCTTACAGGAAATTTCACTTGTTGATTATCATTCCATATATGACTGACGGGGTCAATTGATATCAGAGTGGTAGTTTTTGACAAAATGATTAAAATGTCCCATATCAATCATCAACCTGCTCCGTGTTCAGCAACGTCTCCCTCGTGCAGACACGCACATGAAAACATTGCGTTGAAAGTAAATTCAGTGCATTCTGTAAAATGCTTTATTTTCAACTGGAATGAAACATTGAAGTTCAAAAGTAGGTTTAAACCACAGCAGTACTGGAGCAATATGCTGCAACATAGAAATGACGGAAAACGGAAAGGAAATAGATGTTAAAATACAGTTTAGCAATGTGTTTTATCTGTAAACTAAAGCTGCCACTGATGTTAATTAGTGTCTATGCCATCAAGACCAGAAAATAGAAGTGAATCCACGATAAGTGGTGAAATTTCACAGGTTCTTCTTCTTCCTACCATGATTGATCTTTCCTTCAAGTTTCATGCACGTTTGCTGTAAACCTTTTGATTACACCTGCTAACAAACAAACAAACAGTTAAGGTGAAAACATAACCTCTTTAGCACAGGTAATTAAAGAAGGAAATAATAGAAAAAAGGAACCTTCTGTCCATAGTGTTACACTGAAGATACACAACTACAAAGATACAAGTACACAGCTTAAATGCATCCATTAGAGGAAAATCAATTATTCATCCATTTTTCCATCCCAGCTTTGAACAGAGTAGCAGCGGGCCAGCACAGACTCTAATTCTCCAGTTAAAGGTCATTTTGTCATATGTCTTCAACATGTGGCCTTTTTCAGTTGGCGGTACCTATATCATGTCCTGCAGAGTGATGACATGTGCTACTGTGAAATGTATGTGTAGTCGCAGTTGTAAAACCATAAACAGTATGTATGTTACATAAATTCTCATTTTTTTATTAATGCAACTCCATTTTGATAACATGCAACACCTTGAGAAACTATTGAACATATCACTTGAGTTAATTATATTCAATTTGACTTTGTGTCCAGTGAGGTTAGTTAGATTCACTTTGCGTTCAGTTAGATTTCTATTTTGTTAGTTTTGTGTTCCGTTAAGCAGCTATCCCACCTGGCAGAGTTTGTCGCAGAGTTTTCCAGTTGCTCATGAATGGCTCTGGGGAGGCTCGGCACAAGTCGGGAGCTCGGGTGGACTCCTGGCTGACTTGGCTTGACTTGTGCTTGGTTCTGGTAGCCTGGTGTAGGCTTGGTGCAAGTTGGTGTTCAATTTTGACGCTGAGCACAGAAAAACTTTCCCCGAGCTATCCTGAGTTGAGTACAAAGTGTACATCGGAGTTTGCCCGGAGTTAGGTTGAGTTGTGCCAGGCTTGCCCTGGGCTTAGTGTGGATTGAGCCGAAGTGGTTGGGATTTTGACCGAGTTTCGGAAAAAACCTTTTCCAGACTTATGCCGAGTGGTGTGCCTAGTCAGGGAACTGGGAAATCGGGAGCATGCATATGGTTTGCAGCCCATCGTGTAGAAGAAACGAGGGTATATCCTCTTTAATGACTGATCTGGCATCAGTGCAAACACTGACTTGCTAATTGCGGTCCATTTCTCTGAGACTTTGCTCTTCATCTTTTGGTTGTCTTTTGAGCCATCGGGAGTTGCGATCACTGGACTCTATATGTATATGATTGCTTAACTGTAACATTTGTGTCTCTGCATGTTTGATAATTCTTTGTTGTGCTTTTGTTTAATTTGTTATTTTGTTATTGTTACTATGGCCGAGGCAGCACGGCGGCTTAGTGGTTAGCACTGTTGCCTCACAGCAAGAAGGTCCCAGGTTCGCTTCCGACCTGGTCCTTTCTGTTCTCCCCGTGTTTGCGTGGGTTCCCGCTGGGTGCTCCGGCTTCCTCCCACTTCCAAAGACATGCAGGTTAGGTGAATTAGTGACTGTAAATTGAGTGTAAATTAGTTTGTCTGTCTACATATGTCGGCCCTGCGATAGACTGGTGGCCTGTCCAGGGTGAACTCCACCTTTCGCCCAGTGACCGCTGTGATTGGTTCCAGCACCCCCCCTCCCCGTGACCCTTAACTGAAATAAGTGGGGTTTAGAAAATGAATGATGAATGGACTCATCATCAGCTTTTCCTTTTATAGATATTTTTTTAAAATTATCTGGAACCTGTGGGTCAGTGTGAGTTTAGTTGAGGAGCATTCAGAAAAGTGAATTCTTGTAACTGGATAGCAGTCATATGCCTTTTTTAAAATCGCTGAAATGGTTTTAAAAAAGTCTAGTCAAGTCTGGGAGCATGTGCTGGTGCCATGCTTCGCCGCATCCACGACATCACGGAACTGCCCTGGGTCCCGGATGGCAACCACCGAGGCAGACAACCGGTCCATCCCCACATCTCTCAAATAACCATCTATCTGCTGCAGCCAGGTGAAGCGTGGGCATCCCCTTGGCCTTCTCCAGCCTCTGGCATTCTCAACACTCATGCACCTATGCGCTGGATCATGCACAGAGAAACACGCCACATGGCCAAAAGGTTGAAGCTAACACTCCCTCGTATTTCAATTTTTCATGTCTGTGACTTCTTCTCCAGACATACAATCTCAAGTAAAAGGTGTTAATTATTTAATGTTGCCAGTTTGATGTCAAAATGCTTGCGGCACACATGAAAAATAGGCACCGCTCCGACTATTTTCTAGAGGGGAGTGGCATCAACAATGTGAGAGATAATGTCTGGGACGCTTCTCTCATGCAGGCGGAGTACAAGGTTTAATCTGTTAACCGCCTAAATGAAAATGAACATGCAATGTAGCCACCATGCACACACAACTCATCGAATGTGTTTCAGGCCTAAGACCTTACTCATGTGTAACGCTTTGGGGCAACTTAGGTAGTGATTTGGCACTGTTTAAATAAATTGAATTGAATTGACCCGGCACTGATTGTGGCCAGGTGAGAGCCGCTTGGGGAAATCAGCCGTGGTGCACTGATTTGTAAGACTTAAGTAAGTTGTAAATTTGGTGCGAAAGAGTTCCAAACTCAGACATAAGCAGTCATAAATAAACATAATAATGTTTACACAGCTGTTTTTGTTTAAACCTAACAGCTAATGTTATGTTATCTATCTTCCCAGAATACATTTATTATCCGTTTAACCACGAACATGTTTTAGGTTATGTTTATCTGGATTGCACTTTCTTTAGGCTATTGTAACCTGAGGTATACAACTCCTACTTCCTACTACCAAAAACATGTGCGTTAGCGTCAATATCCCAACAGGTTGGTGGTAGGATTGGCACTCAACATTTTCCCAAACAATTGCTCATTTTCTTTTCTTTTTTGTGACTCTGCATCATTTTTTACCAAAATTGGAGCAACTTTAACTTTTGACCCCTGTACAAACTGAAATTGACCTTTGTCACCATTTTTGCTGTTTTTGCCC
>OMMV01019922.1:1195-11905 GCA_900302635.1 Chatrabus melanurus
ATATAAAAATTTTTTAAAAATTTAAAAAAAAACCATTTTTTTTGTGAGGTAACAAAAGTCTCTGACAAAGGCCGACTCAGTTTTGGTGATGAACCAATCGGACTCAATTATTCCTTTCATCTCTTTCTTTAGCATTCTTGTTTTATGACATCACACAGATCTAATGGGGAAAAGTCAGAATGGTGTCTGGCAGAGGTATTTGCCGTGTGAGTGCTCTTCTAGTCACTTATTAACAGGTCAACACACACCTGATGAACATATGGGCCAATCAGATTCATCTATCAGTCTCCAATCCATCGTCATAGGCCACTCCCCTTTAATCCAATCGCAGTACACACAGTATGTTCAGTCACACTTTTGCACTAAAGCAGGATGGACTTTGTTCTATGAGACCAGAAGACTAAAACTTGATTCCCGCTCAGAACCAGGTCTAAAACTGGAAACTGTGACCACCGCACGTCATGCCATGTCATAAAGGAGCTTCTTGTGCAGTCTGCAGACCTGGACGCTGTAGTGCGTGTCCTCGTCCAGGTCCCACAGCACGCACCAGTGGCTGGTCGTGTTCACCTCTCGGATGGAGCGCTGCATCACGCCGTCCTGCCTCTGCACACACACACAAATGAAAATGAGTTAAATCGCACACTCAGGTCTGCTCACTTTATTTAGTGATGTTTTGGATCTGCCTGCATGTGTCTGGCTCGAGGACACTTTGGCAGGAGCTGTGAGCACAGTCGCTCTGATTTAAAGGGGAGAATTTATTTGTTAAATTAATGGATCAGACAGAAGAGTCAAAACGGAGAAAATGATTTCAAACAGATGCTGGTTCACCTCATAAATTCAGCTCAAAGGCATTAAGTCCCACCGGAGCAAATTAAGTCTCCAGGCGAAGTAAGACGTCAGAGCAAACCCAAAAGACACGCCGACTGCAAGTCCAGCAACAAGGCTTTATGGCTTTTCTTTTTGAATGTGCCAAAGTGAGGAGAAAATTGTCTGTCCGCATTCTTTTTTATTTTTAAAAAATACATTTTTCTCAGAAAAATTACACCAAAATCATAAACCAATATGTGCACACTGGTGCTCTTCCAAAGTCTGACATCCAGCCAGCGGTGATAGAACCAACTTTCAAAGGAGACAGAAGTTTTCCAGTGAGTAAGTGGAAGTGCAAAGTGCTAAAAGCAGGAGAAAGTCAATAAACAGAAGGCTGTGGGGACACTAAGGGCCCCCGAAAAGTCGTCTCAATAAGAGACTCAGCAGAGTCAAAGTGGTGTGTGGTGGCAGCCAAAGCAGCACTGAGCACATTTATGTGGAGTTATTGGCCATTTGTAGAAAAACTGTAAGGCAACTTATTTTAAAGGGGTCATCTGGTGCGAAACCAGTTTTTTTTTTTAAGTTAAATATTATGTTTGATGTTAAAAAAATCCTTAAAGTCTTGCAAGTCTCTGTCTGTGCATATAGAAACTACCGTGCTTTAAGCAGGATTTAGGCTCGAAACAGCTCGTTATAGACTTCTGTGACATATGTGACATTACAATGATTCCAGACAATCATATTTTTGGTCACTTTTCTTGAAACAAAGACTCCACATCCAACTGATTTTTATATTTCTGTTTGACGGACATGAAAAAACGAACATGATGATGATGATGATGGAGGCCTTACCGAAAAATAAAGTTATCTAATTCTTCCCTAAAAATTAAACACGTGATGATGATCTTTAGTGTTTGCAGCGCTGCCTTTGAGCAGTGCACACAAAAACTACTTCATTTATTTATGAACTGGATCCAATTTAAGTCTCCAAAGTTTTTTAATCTTGTATCCATATCCGGGAACTTTTTCTTGCATCATTCTGAACCCGTGAAGCGGAAAGAGAAACAGTTAAAATGTTGGACTTGAACTTGTTTTAAGAAGTTTTGAAGGTGAACGTTGGACTTTACCGTTCTGGATTTGGTTATTAATCAGATCTCTGGATCTCTGGTATGTGAAATTTTCTCTGTTATTTTTTTTTTCTGTAAAGATTCTGAAAACATAATAATCATAAAATTGGATGCATAAGTTGAAAAAAATTGGGCTCCGCATTCCGTTTTGAAAAACGCTCTCATTTTGTTGTGTGATCCCAGCAGCAGTCAGTGTGTGTGTGTGTGTCGCTGTGACTCCAGAGCTCCGCTGACGTCACAGCAGGTTAAACAGTTAAACTCCGTTTAAGCCTTCAACGGCACGAATTTTAAAAACAACAAAAAAAAAAAAGCTTTCCACATGGTTTGCAACCATAACCTCTGTGAAACATTGACAAATTAATGGTTTATTTCAGTGAAAAGTGTCCCCCCCCCCCTCTGGCGCTCTCATCCCTGCAACAAAAAGCATTGGAGGCGTGGCCTTGAGTGGAGAGAGCGTTGGGGTCAGTTTTAACTGTTTAAATTCCAGATTAACTGTATTTATATTTTTTACTTTTTTGTTTTTCCATTCAGTGATATTGAAAAATGGTTATATTTGAAGAAAATCCACTGTTAAAATGCATTTTAAAAAGTAAATGTAGTATGTTTCAAAAGACAATAAGTAATTTTTATTTTTTATTTTTTTACCTGCACATGTACATCGCTCCGGCTCACCCCTTAATGCCATGCATGTTTCTAGTTATTATTATTGTGTGTGTGTGTGTGTGTTTCTATCATTTATATAGCTTAGATTTGATGTCATAAAGCAATGAAAACATGTTAAAGCACAAAGGGAACGCTCACTTTCTATCTCAATTGTATCTGATCATCATCCGCCCACATTAAGTGAATCGATTAACATTGTTTTTGTGATAACTGTGGATGCATAAATCAGAATAACGGTTTCTGGAGGTTGTACACGTCACACATCATTAAGCGGATTACTTGTCGGTGGAAGCTGTGAAGCACCGTTGCATCACACTCTGAGCAGCCTGAGCTCTGGGATTTGGAACTTCAGACGAGTGAAACAACTCGTTGTCTGAGCTGCAGTTTGGCTCGTCCTGTTTCTCTTCCACAAACAGACACCTCGGCTTGTTAGAGGAAGTTCCTGGATGCGGAATGAGCTCCTGCGGCAGCTGGTGTGGGGAAACCAGATGAAGCCTGACATAAGACCGGCACCAGCCCCCTGCTTTTTACGTTTGGAACTCAAGGGGATTAAATTTAGAGGCACCTGTGCCAATCAGTGGGCACAGGGTGAGGCAAAGGTTGCATTCGACTCATTGTTTGGTGGCAGGCTTTTTGCTTTGGAACGTCTGCAAAGAGCTGCTAGATTTTTCGAACTTAAGACACCAAATGGTTTTTCAATTGCATCTTTTGCATCTTTGTATTTTTGCTTTTGACTTCTAAGTTTTTGATCATTCAAAACAATTGATCAATTGAAACCCCTACTACGGTGTCATGATGAAGTGACTTATTAGGAGGCGCTACATAGTTTGAAAAACCAGTGTGCGTTTGGAACTTGGAATTTTTGGAATAAGCTTTTCTTTTTTTGGAAGTTTGTGGATTTAAGACATTTTGTTTCACCGGATGGATTCTGGAGTTCACCTTTGTTCACCTTGTCTCAAGTCATGAGTATAAACTGGATTGAAAGAAGGGCCGCCGCGCTCACCCAAACGACCGAATGGACCTTTGCGCTCCTGTTTGCCTTCTCCTACAATTGATGTTGTGCCTAATTTGAAATACTCCCCGAATTTTGGAGTTTTGAATTTAGTTTGAACATGTCTGACCAAGAACCTGATGAGCAGGATATTTTAAACGAAAACGAACTGTTTAAGTTTGTTGCAACACGTAGGAGAAAGCTCGGCGTTTTAACATGCAAGTGAAATGAAATTAATGCCTTTATTCAAGCTGACCCTGAAAAACAAGCTGTTGAGCCGCTAGTCAAAGCATTTGAAGGATATTTTGAAGAGTTTAATAATTTGCAAGCATCTGTGCAGCGATACATTAAGGACGATGAAGAAAGAGAGGCTGATAATGTTGACTGGTAGGAGCCCAAACATCAGCAGTTTAATGCGTTCTTGGAATATGTAACGGAATGATCAGGGCGATGAAAATGTGGAAGAGGGTCTGGAGCATCGGACACTCATGTAAAGGCTGAAGCCGAATGCGTGGCTATTAGAGCAAAGGCGCAAGCATTGGAATCCAAACTTGAGCTCGATATCGAGGAAGCAAATGTCACGGCTAAATTTAAAGCCCGAAAGGAAAAACTGGCTTTAGATCCTGAACTTGCTGCTGCAGAGGCAAAAGCTAAAATATTCAGAGAAGCTGCAGAAGAGCGCTCATTGTCTGGAGTTGACAAATATGGTACGCCAACAGAATACAATGTCCCTGCAACGGTACAAAGGCCAGTGAGAGCCCCTCGAATTGCCACTCAATCTGGTAGGCCTGCTCAAACACAATCTGGCACTGTGACGGCACGAACATCATGCCCACCTGCCAGCACCAGTCCTTCACGGCACAGAGGCAGCACAGGCAGGCCAAACCCAAGCAGCCCAATTGGCACTGATGTTTTAAGAAAGCAAACTCAAATCACTGAAATGTTAGAAAAACAACAAACACTTTCTCTTCTGGCAGACAGAGAAATTCCCACATTTGATGGAGATCCACTGCAATACAGAACGTTCATTAAGGCATTTGAACAACGTGTTGAAATGAAAACCACAAGTGCAAAATACAAGGGACCGAGCCAGAAACCTTGTCAGTAGCCTTTTGCATGTGGATCCTGCTGTTGCCTATAGGGAAGCTAAAGAGCAGTTGGAATACAACTTTGGAAACAAGCTAGAGGATGGCAATGGATTGTGTTCGTATGCTTTCTTTTTGCATAGCTGTTACAACACTATGCAAGATATTGATGGAATGAATGAGCTTGAGAATGCCGCCAACCTAAGACTCGTTGGGTCTAAACTTCCATTTAGGCTGAGGGATAGATGGCGAGCAAATGTGTGCAGCATGCAAGACCGAACCAAACGCAGAGCAACATTCAAGGACTTGCTTGAGTTTATTGAGGAAACGGTCCAGAGTGATGCTTGATCCTATTTTTGGTGACATACACAACCCAGCTGACACCAAAGGAGTCCCAAAACCAAGGCCACAGAAAACAGTCATAAACCCGATTGGAAGGACCAGTTTTGCCACTGCTATTGCTCAGGTATCTGAACCTAAAAGGAAGGAAACACAGTTGGAACACAGACAACAAATAAGCGTGCCTCAGAAAAGCCTTGTTTATTCTGCGAAAAGAACCACAAATTTGAAAGTTGTGAAGCGTTTGAGAGCAAACCAAACGATGAGGAAAATTGAATTCCTGACAACAAATGGGATGTGTTTTGGATGTCTAACAAAAGGACATGTGAACAAAACCTGTAAAAAACAGAATGAAATGTGAAACATGCCCTCTATTGCACCCAACTATTCTTCACATTCACACTGGGAAGGAAAAGGACGGAACTGAAAGTGGCCATGTAGAAATGAAAGCCAAACCACTGAATAGTGCTATGGCGTCTGTGGAAGATGGAGACCTAATGGGGAGGGGTCAAATTTAGACAATGCCATTCATACGCACAGGCATTCTTGGATCCTGGTAGCGCTGATACATTTGGCACAGATTCTCTGAAAAGAAAGTTAAAGATCACTGGTTAAAAACACCACAATCATGTTTTGTAGACTGGGCCAGGAGAAAAAGGTCCACAGCAGTATAGCCTCTGGCCTGGAAATCAGCAATATGGAAGGCATGCCGCACCATAAACTCCCAGAGGTTTACACACAGCCAAAGTTACCTGTCTCAAAACAGAACATACCCACTCAAAAATCTGCAGACAAATGGAAAGAACAATCAGTGGGCACAGGGTGAGACAAAGGTTGCATTTGACTCATTGTTTGGTGGCAGGCTTTTTGGTTTGGAAAGTCTGGAAAGAACTGATAGATTTTGGAACTTAAGACGCCAGCAGGCAAACGGTTTTTCAATCGCATCTTTTGCATCTTTTGTATCTTTTGTATCTTATCTTTGTGTTCAATTGTATTTTTGCTTTTTGACTTCTAAGTTTCCGATAATCCAAAACAGTTGATCTATCAAAACCCTTACTACGGCGTCAAGATGAAGTGACTCATTAGAAGGCACTACAGATGGATCTGGCTCAAATTTCACTTGTTGATTGTTTCTTATGGGTAATGTAAAATATGACCGACAGGTTTCACCAATATCTCTTTATTGATGCTAATGAAAATGATTGAAATGCTAAAAAGTGACCAATATCACTGTATAAGGAAAGAAAAATAAGACCGAGGATCTCCTGTCCAAATTCAGACCAATACCTCAGTTTAACTGGTTATTTGTCTTGTAACCCTGACCTTGACTTCATGGATGATGCTGTGATCTTTGTGGAATCAATTGATACCCTGATTGCAGCACTTGAGAAGCTGAGCGAGGAATCAGAGTGTCTGGGTGTGCGATTGTCCTGGATCAAGACTAAGATCCAGGCTTTCAGTGACTTCCTGGACTCGGTCATCAGAGGTGTATCTGTGCGTGAAGAAAGTGTTGAACTTGTAGAGACATTCACTTATCTCAGCAGTGACATTCATGTCTCTGGGTCTTTGGTATTTGAGATCCAGAGGTGCCTGGGAAGATCTTATGGAGTCATGAGGTCACTGGACAGAGGTGTTTGGCGATGCTGATACCTTTGCAGGAGAACGAAGGTCTAAGTCTTTAGGGTCCTGGTGCTTCCTGTCTTACTGTATGGTTGTGAGACTTGGACACTAACCAGTAACCTATGGTGACAACGGGATGTCTTTGGTACTAGGTCTCTTTGGAGGATGCTTGGGTACAGCTGGAATGACTTTGTGAAGCCCACGCTTCACCTGGCTGCAGCAGATAGAAGGTTATTTTACAGATGTGGGGATGGACCGGTTGTCTGCCTGGGTGGTTGCCATCCAGGACCCAAGGCGGTTCTGTAGTGCCGTGGATGTGGCGAAGCCCGGCACCAGTGCATGCTCCCCAGACTTAACTTGATATTATGCCATGTATGTCCATGTTAAGAGCTCCATGGAAATGAAAGGAAGTACTAAAGTATGTCTGAGGTCGCGACTGAAACAAAAAATAATTTTTTTGAACACGTTGAAAATTCAGCCAGGGTTCAAACAAGACCTCAGCACAATAACGGAATGTCCCGATCCGTCGCGCAACACACTCCCAGACCGTCTAAGGGTGTCCGAGGTGGCAACAAGATTTCAAACCGTGACCTTCTGTGATGCATGTCCATGAAAGTGAGAATGAGACTTAATAAAAGTCAATAAGAGGATTTTCACTAGTGATAGAGCTCAAAATATTGAACACTGCCGTAAACCTCAGTGATTTTCCTTTAAATTGTCAAATTTAAGTTTGGATTATCATGGAAATTTAAACACTTGTTCCCAATTGCACAATCTGCAACTACTAAGAATTCCATAAAAAGTCTATGCAACTCTACCCACAAACAGAGGCAACAGTCCTCCAAGGGCTAAAAAAAGACAAAGCAGAAAAGATTAAATCTCCTCCACGCCCTGACGTCACCTTCACTGTTAATATTTGACTACAGTTTTTACGTAAGTGCTCTTTGACGTTGTGGCATCGTGTTGTTTTCCTACAAATGCCACGAGGCTGGATGGTTGTGAGTCAGACTTGACTTTAAAAAAGTTGTTTGGCATGGTCGGTGAGAGTGTTCTCTGGTGAGACAGAATCATTTCCATTAATGGAGACACCTCCCACTCAGAGCTCGGCTAACGTCTGAAAGTCTGCGTTTGCCAAACGGTGGGCGGTAAAGACGGCTTTAAGATGAGCCGAGCTGAGTTAGGGCTTCGGTAAAAAGTCACGCAAAACAAAATGCAGTGATGTACTGGAAGAATCAAATGCCAAATGTCTGATACAAGGTTTGCAAAATTACATTTTAATGTTACTTATTCAATTTTGACAACCATGGCCAATAGATATTTTGCTTAACAGGTATTTGGAAACCTTCCGGGTGAATTTGGCGAGACGTTGTTTTTCTTTAATCAAGAAATGTACTTTTTATTATTCTTTTAAAAGGTGCCTGTACAGCAGCCAAGCTTTACATTAATGAGCTTTTAAGCCAGTTAAATGTTGATGAGCATCTCCAAACTTCTTTCCTTTCATGAAAAATGCTGACAATCTACTGGGAAAAAAGAATGACACTGCATATTGAAACCCTGCAGCAGGAAAAAAAAAAGAAGAAAAAGAACCATTCAAGAGATAAAGAGTATCACAAAAAACCTACATAATTCAATATTGAAAAAGCAGTTCCTGGCCCTAGGCATGGCAGCAGTCCATGTTGCCTAGGCATTTAATTTATAAATTATATCCCTTCAATTTGTATCCCTGCAAAATTAATTGGCCATCCACCAAATGCAGGCGCGGTGGGACAGCGGGTTAGCACAGGCACACTTTGACGTGATGGACTGAGTAAATGAGACTTCCAGCTTGCAGGATTAAATCAAATTAAAATAAAATCAATCGCAGAACTCCTTTAGCCGCACTTGTATGAATAGGTGCGTGCAGCGTTATCGCAGTACCTGCTGCGAGATGGAGTATCCAATCACAATGTCTCCCTGGGGGATGTTCCAGGTCACCATGGCTGAGTGCGCCCTCAGCTGGGTCACCGACACGTTTACAGGAGCAGCTGGCACAGCTGTACAACACACACACACACACACACAAACAGATCGACAGTTCAGAAAATTCAAAATGTGAAAAATGTTTCATATACCATTAAAAAGTCTTCTTTTAAAGTCGCCGCTTCCCAAAATTCTGGAAACATATCTTGGTTGGAAAAGCATGATTTGAGCTAATGTGCATGAAGGGTTGTAAAACAGCTCCAGCATATCTTTTAATGGATCAATCCAAGCAGTGTGCTCTTTGTACTCTGCCAATTCACACAACTGAGGGGTCGATGTGAAGCTTAGAACTTCCGGGTGACTGCTGACCAGATGGATGGTGTTAGATCAGCGTAAACGCGCCAGTAAAATGTGACTCCAGTGGATCATTCTGTGATGTTCTCGAGGTTGGCAGAGCCATCAGGTGGTGTCTGGCTGTAACTGCATCTGATTCATAATTTAGTCTGAAGCCAATGTTGAGCAATGGTAGTTTATAAGCCTGTTCTACATGATGATCGTCTGTTGGAAGCAGGTTTTTGGAGACTAGTGCAGAAGACGGGCTGGAATTTTCTTGTGTCATGGTAGCGGAAGAAAAGAGGCTTTTAAAAGGAGCAACAAAGAATATCAATTTTACACATACGTACATTAAGATAGAAAGCAAATGGGACCAAATCGAAAGTAATAGTACGATCTGTGGGCTTCGACAACTCCAAATCAGAAAAAGTTGGGACAATATGGAAAATGCAAATTTAAAAAAAAAAATGCAGTGCATCTTACATTTACTTTGATTTTTATGTCATTGCAGACAGTATGAACCCAACATATTTCATGTTTTGTGTGGTCAACTTTATTTCACTTAATATGCATCCATTCCTGCATTTAAGGCCTGCCTCACATTCCTGGGGCACTAAAGCATTTACCACTTTGTAATGTTGCCATTCCTTCTCCCAACACTTAAAAGACGTTTTGGCGTTGAGGATACCAAGCGATGAAGCGTTTCCGGTGTTATTTCGTCCCATTCTTCCTGCAAACACGTCTTAAGGAGTGCAGCACCGGCGGCTCACAGCAGCTTGTGGGTGTGGGCGCTGCTATGCAGTTGATACTCTGTTGCATGATTGCACAGCTGTTTTAGTGACTGTTATTTTGTTAGACGGTGGTTTATGTGCATTAATACGTGTGTGAGTGACAAAGGAGAGGACGAGTACGCCGTGCTTTTGGATTTTATTTTTTTTATTTATTTTTTGTGGCAATCATCGGTGAACTTCTTGACTGCTGTCAAACAGCTACACTCAGCCACAGAGAGAACAAACCGGTCACACATTACACACGAGAGGTACAATACTGTGCAAATGTTTTAGGCATATTAAATGTGTCAAAATTTTTCTTTAAAGAAAAGAGGAGCTGTTAAATAGTTCATATTTATGAATATATATGTAAAATGTTGGACCACATCTCACCTTTAAAAGTAATTAATAATTTATTTTAGGTGACAAAATGACATAATTTGTTTGAGGGCGTCTCTTCAAATTTCTAAAATCAAGGTTAAAAAAAAAATAAAATAAAAAAAAATTTTCGTTATTGATTGACCAGTAATGCAAATTACTGGTTGAGCTAATATGGTTTCAAAAAGGAATAGTTTGCACCATCTGTTATTCTTAGTTATCACGCTACAGGGTAACATATGTCATATGTCATAGTGTCCAATGGACATTGACCTTGTTTGACCTTTACTTCGGAGACCAAGCATTCAGCACCATCAAAACTATTCTATTTATTGATCCTATTAGCTCAACCAGTAATTTGCATCACTTTTTACCAAAATCGGAGCAACTTTAACTTTTGACCCCTGTACAAACTGAAATTGACCTTTGTCACCATTTTTGCTGTTTTTACCCCATAACTCCATAACATTCAGTCATAGATAGTCCAAACTATACCTTTTTAGAATTGTTATGATCAGAGAAATAATATGGTATACTTTTCAATATGATTGGAGGATTTTTAAATGTTGACCCCTGTGTAATCCTTCATTGACCTCTACCTGGCTACAGCTACCACCCTGGGAAGGCTATCATACAAT
>OMMV01019995.1:1818-13522 GCA_900302635.1 Chatrabus melanurus
TGTGTGTGTGTGTGTGTGTGTGTGTGTGTGTGTGTGTGTGTGTGTGTGTGTGTGTGTGTGTGTGTGTGTGTAAAACTTTATGATATTCACCATTTATATGTGACTGTAAAGTTGATGAAATGCAAAAAGTTGAGGATGATTATGCCGAGCATTGATGAAGTGCGAAGTAGAAGGGAGCGCAGAGAGTGCATACATGTACCTCTGCCAAGGTTCCAGAGTACTTTTTAATTTTAATTAAGCCCCAAACCAACCCAATTCCAACCCTCAAGGCTCATTTATGTTCCATGTGAAGACTACAATGAAAGAACAGGCGTAGTCACATTTCGGTAATTTTTGAGTTATGGCTCTTGGCACATCGGTCAAATGCTAAACGTCCTTCCTTTTATAATATCTTGTCATAAAACATGCACAGTCTCAAGTAAATAGAGAAGCAAGAAGCATCCTGTGAAAGAACAGGCATAGTCACAGTGTTTATTTCATAAAACCAGCAAATTGCCTCATATTATGCTTTATTATATCGTTTTCTACGGCTTTTCCCTTATCTTTGATATTACTGTAAATTTAATTCATCTAAGTTGTTATAATTGTAAATTTTTTCTTCCTATTTTTACAACATCAGAAATCATATTTCCTTCAATAAAAGCATTGAAACTTATCATGAGATATTTTATTATTTTGAGTATAGTTAGACACAATATAACACATGGAGCTTTACCAATGATAAAACAGGCATAGTCCATAGTGAAGTCATTTTACAAAATTGTTTGTACATCCCTAAATTAACTAATTATCATCAAAAATTACATCAGAATACCCAATTGGATTGGCTAACAGATAAATCAAACAAAAAAATCATTTTCTTCCACTGATATGCTGTGCATGACTTTCAAAGTTAAAATTTTGTTTTTCTTGAAGCTGAGAAACTGACTATGCGTGTTATTTCATTGTACTCTTCATACGTAAATCTATCCACGTGTTTCAAACGGTATAACTGTCACTTGCCCACATACTTCCACGTGTCCTTTACTGGGCACAGACGTTAAGAAAAATATCCACTAGATGGCACTGCATACTGTCTTGAAAGTTTCTGACAACATCAAACATGGTGATGGTCGATGAAGTCGTAATAATGTTTCTGCTGCAAAAAAGACAAAAGAGTAGGCAGTGGTGTAGACAGAGGTGGTCCGTGAGGCCATGAAATAATTCCCGACAAGATTTTATCTCCCGTCAAAATATTCTGCCATTGTTAATGATCTTCTTTGTGTACTTTTGCTTTAAGGTTGTGTCTTGCTTGAACTTTGGTTACACTGCCCCCACAATTTCCAGTGGTACTCCTGTGTGTCATCCGTGTCCCAAAGCTTTTGGAAAACGGACACAAAATATGGACAAAATATGCGCAGAGTGTTGACAGAAGGCTCTGTCCATATCCCTATTCAACGCTGAACAGAAATGAGCCCTTGCTCTACTCTGCTGGGACACCAGTGTCCGAAAATACCTTTTTGTCTTCCAGATCCAGATCATTATCTGGACCAAGGCCAAAGTAATCCTGACCACTGACCTTTGATTCTGATTTCTCATCTTTGATCCTGATCATCAACCTTTGGTGCTGATTGCCAACCTTTGAGACTGTTCACTCATCTTTGATGCTGATTGCTGAACATTTTATACTGATCTTTGATCCTTATCCTTCATCTCTGATCGTGATCACTGAGCTTTGATGCTGATTGCCAACCTTTGAGACCGGCCAGTCATCTTCAATGCTGATTGCTGAGCATTAATGCTTATCTGTGATCCTGATCCCTCAACTTTGATCCTAATCACTGAGTTTTGATCCTGACCCTTGTGATCCTGATTGCTGATTGTTTTGATTCCTTGACGGAGGTTATGCTTTGGTTACCATATCTATGTCTGTCAGTCTTGCTTTGTTTGATCTTGCAATCAGGGTCAAAAGAATGTGGCTCAAGGGGTGGATCCTGACCTTTGAATCTAATTGGTGAACTAATCAGCAATCCTGATTACAGCATTAAAAAAAAACAAGTAGGATCAAAGATCAAAAGTAGGATCAGGATCAAACATCACAGATCAAAGTTCAAAGATCAAACACAAGATCCACCATTTGATCTGGATCTGCACTATAATTTATTCAACTCTTGACCCTAGGCCTACATTTGCTCCAAATTTGTTTGAAATCCCTTTTATGTCCATTTGCGATATCCTGCTGAAGAACAAACTAACTAACAGGAAAATGGCAATGAAAACATAACCTCCTTGACAGATGCAAATATTAAACAATGATGGTATGTCCTTCCGGTGAAAAATTCATCATAATGTTTACACCTCTGGGGAAGAACTAGCTTGAAAACAACAAAGCAACTGTGAATATTCACTTTACCTCGTAAAGGTTAAAAGATTCCTTCAGCCTCCACATGTCCATATCATCATTCTCCCTTCATCTTATTCCAATCAATGGGATGAGCTGAGGGATGGGTGATGGGATGATGGGTGATGTAAGGGCTCCTGTCTCGTGGGTAAGGTGGTGAGTTAGATAAGTCTTGTCTGTCACCCAGAGGGATCAGAGTCAGTACATCCAGACCCAAACACCATCCTCTCCTCTCCTCTCCTCTGTTGTTCTCGCTTCTCCTTCTTATCTGATCGGGCATCCACTCACTCCTATTTGCAATTCTAATGAAAATCAGACACCTGTCCTGCCAACCTTCGCCCCTCTGTGCAGATCTCTACCACAACAAGGAAAAAAAGACAGACAATCAAAAGAGAGAAAAGTGAATGAGGCGAAGAGCCGGGAAAGAGCCACTATCAGAGGAGGGGTATTATGTTACTCTTGGCCTGGATTTTCAGGCGGCCCTGTGAGGACAGAAAAATGGTTCTTTTCATTCAGGGTGGCTACACCAGAGGTCTTCTCACAATGTGAAAGAATCACAATATGTTGGCTGTCACACTGACTGGATGACCTAATCACCCCCGTGGGAGGTCTAAGGTCCTGGTCACTGGGAATTTGTAATGTGAAATTAATTTGTGTGTCCTGACAGCAAGGCATGGGTAGCATGCTGCCTTCTTAGTAAGAAGTCCAGTAACAGTCTTACCGTAGACTGTTACTGGACAAATCCTCCGTGACGTCACCCATAGGTTTTCTGAAGAGCGGGTTTGAAGTTCAAATGCGGTGGCTCTAGATGTCGCCATCTTGACAGTGCCTGAATCCGCCTAACTCCCGGCCTGCCCATAAATGGGTAAAGAGGTGGAGCGTGGGCAGGACTGGCATGACCTGGGTGGGATGAATAAAGCCCAAACACGCCCCCATCTCATAGTTACCAAGCAAGCAAAGGCTAGCAAGCTATTAGTTCGTGTGCTTGATTAATACATATTTTTGCGGACTGGGCAGTGATTTTCATAACAGACGTCTTGTGTGCCGGTATTAAAAACTATGACCAGCACATTGCCTCACTAACTGTGATCCATCAGTGGAGCTAATGCACCAAGCTATCGATACTTGCTAATTAGTGCTAACGGTGCTAACATACAAGTGAAATAATAATAAAATTTCACTCAATGCAAATACTGGAGCGCAGACTTCTTACATGGTTCATTAGCACAATTACAGCAAGCCATGTTATCTCAGATATTTGTAATAAAATGCAGAGAAAAGAAAACATGGTCGCGTTCAATGCAGCTAGCGGCCTCTGCTAAGCTCTGGCACACACGAGCTGGACCTCAAAGTGACCATGCCCCGAATTATTCATAACTTTAAGGCTTAAAATAGCTTAAACTAATGAGTTATATAAAAATTCATCCCCCGTACATTTGTCATGAACGAGGAAACTAGCTATAGAGACCAAAACCGCTTTTTGTACCAGGCTGTAAACATCTTTATTTCTACTGTAAAGTTGGTCATTTTAACATGGGAGTCTATGGGGACTGATGAGCGGTTATTTAAGGTACTGAAAGTTTTGGCACTTCCATGTTGGCTTAATTTTTCAGCACCGGAGGTTGTTGCTTTCTTCTTACATGTGCTGCCACTGCTATTGTATTACCAACATGGAGCTAATTATTGGGCAGAAATTTCTAACAATCCAATGCAAATATCAATGTACATAGTAAAACCACAGCCTAACTTTAATTAATTTTGCCACCAAACATTACTTCTCCAAAAACAAGTTCAACAAGCCAGCTACATAAATGTTAGCTTGACGTGCTATTGTAGCAATTCCGCTAGGTAGCTAGCTTGTGAATACTTTGGTCACAGAAATGAATATAAACAGTTGCATTAAGGAAATTAATTTCTATAATCCACTCTTGTTTCACAACTGATTTTATATATGTCTGGTTTTGGACCAGATGACCCGGTCTGTCTTCATGGAAAGGATCATGCATGTTGCAGGAGACAATTTTGACCATTTATGACAATTTTGGTAGTTTTCTTATCATTGTGATCTATTTTCATTGTTGTTCTCTCATGCCCACTTGAAGAAGAGATTATTTGTTTAACGTTTAAGTCAGGATTGGAAGAAAAAAAGGATCCGTGCTGGAATCTGGCAAAGCTTTTGATGCGTCAGAGTCAAAATTTTACACATTTTTTTGACTGGTTCTCCCTCCATTTTCACCATGGAAAAGAGGGCTTTGGGGCTTTTTCTGAAACTCGACCACACTGTCAGATGAGGTATACCGTTGCCGTAAAGAATAACGTAAAATTTTAGACGCTCAATCGTGTAAAAACGTTGCCGAGTCTTGTACTTAACTTTGATGATTGCATCATTTGTGAAAAATCCTTTTTTGAAACATTTGCATGAACAGGGCAGCCATACTTGGCATTAAAACTCCAATGTATTCTCCAAATATATGAAATTTCGCTAGTAGCCCACTTTGTAACCGTTGCTGAGCTTGTGGTACACTGGCACAGCAATATGGCTAACTACTGCAGGTGTATTTGTTCTAATACACCAGTTTAACTCAACCTTGCATCAGTCTAAGTTAGCTCGAGGCAGTTTGTTAACCGTGGATGTGGCACTCGGTAAATAGTCTCTATAAAAATGTGATAATATTATCAGCAATATATGATGTAAGTAAACATGAAACGCAGGAATGCATTAATAAATACATCATGCAATTTTAAGATATAGAAAGAATGTAATTTGGGTTCATTTAGAGACCTGCTACAGTTGTCCTATTGATACCCATGCATTTCCTTTTCAGTAATTTGTTTGAATACCGGTTTTCTCTCATGACGCAATTGTCAAATATGAGTCAAGCACTCAAGGGCTTTATTTCAAACTGTGTTTTAATATGAATAAGGTTGTAAAAAAAAGCAAACTTGTTCTTTAACATTGGTGTGATTGTCACCTTTTGTCAACCTGTTCAATGTTGATGAAAGAGCCTACCAGCCTCAACAGCATGAATTTTATTATGAAGTCTATAATGACTATAAAGTTTTTGCAGTTCTTCTTTTGTTTCCCCTACCTCTAGACATCACCTTTAGAGTGTCATGTGAATTGTCTACCCCTGGAGCTGATACCAGTGTGACTGAATGGAAACAATCTAATGTTACTGTAAGTGTAATACAAGTTAACGACAGTCCTTTCTCAGAGTAAGACTTCACTGTGTATTCTACCCATTACCTTACCTCATTTATCACTGCACACAATCTGCACCTCTTCATGGCCCTCGCTTGCTGATAGCAAAAAGGTTGAGAGCATCAGCGGTCCTAAATGGGGCCTTTAACAGCCAGCGGAGAAAAGCAGCAGGTGGGGAAGGAGGGAGGTCAGCATGATGCTATCAGTCCATTACAGACCCCTGAGGACAAAAGCAACTTCTCTCTCTTTCAGTCTGTCCTAGTTGTTGGCCAATGCAAGGCCACTTTCCTGTGCTCTACATATGGGCACCTGGACAAAGAGGCCTTGATGCAGGTGTCAAAAGGTACCAGTCTTTTTGACTGATCGGTGTGCTAAGTTCAACCCTTATTTTAGGTTAGTTTCTACAAAGAGAAAACAAACTGAAGCTTTATTATTCCAAATGTACCTCAGAGTGTATAAATAAAAAGCTCATCTAACTAACTTTGGATAGCTCAGTGGGGTAGGAGCTGGGCTACCAATATGTAGACATGGGTTCTGTTTGTGTCCTTGGACAAGGCACTGTCCCAGGTCACCCAGCTGTAAATGGGTACTGCCCTTGGAAGTAACCAGCGATGGGCTAGCGTCCTATCCAGGTGGAATTGTACACTCCCATGGCTTCACGCTAAGTTAACCGTGGACTAGCACTGGCACCAATACTTACTAACTAGATTTGTGCGGAATTATGACTTCACTTGTGGTGAATATTCAGGGCTAACAGATTACAGTAGCAGTAATTTCACAAGCAAGCAGACTAGAAAACTCCCTGTCTAAGGTCTGCTGCATGTCAGTTATTTTGCAATAATTTGTTTAAATGAAATTTATCAGGAAGATAAACACAGGATGTTTTGGGGACTTATAGTATCCACTGAGAAACTACAGGGTATTTTATGAGAAACAGGGTTTTGAGAAGACCAGGCCACAAGACACTGTAAAAATCCCACCTTAAAGCCCACGAGGTAAGTGAATACGTCGCCCTAGCAAGGTAGTGGGAGAAATGTCTGTCAATACTTATCAGTCTGCATTTTTTTCTGTCATTGTGATTCATTTTTCATTGTTGTTGTTTCACAGCTATCAAAGGAAGAAGTGATGTAAATAAAGTTTGACACAGGCATAAAAGGAAAAAACATAGCCACTGCACAGATGAACTATCAATACAAATGACTAGTGTAGCTGGAATTGTCAAAATCAGTTGTGACTTTCTCTCGTTTTACTTTTGAAATGAGGGCTGGGGAAGCGATGGTCTGAAGGTTAAAGTGGGAGGCTTAAGACCAGAGGATCCTCATTTCAAATCCCCATCAGAGCAAAAAATCACTAAGGGCCCTTGGGCAAGGTCCTTAATCCTCAAGTTGCTCCCGGTGTGCAGTTGAGCTCCTTGCATGGCAGCACAATGACATTGGTGTGTGAATGTGTGTAAAGTGCTTTTAGCGTCTGTTTCAGATCGAAAAGTGCTATAGGAATGCTGACCATTTAGAGCTGCAGTCTCTTTTTGACAATCTGGCCAGTTTGTCAGATGATGTATTTATCCAGCTTTACAGCTTCAGGTTATATTGTTCTTATTTGTCTGCTTGATGTTTCTTCCTGTTAAAAGGGACCATTTCCTTGTCATTGTCACCAATGTTGGGCAGCACGGTGGCTTAGTGGTTAGCACTGTTGCCTCACAGGGAGAAGGTCTCAGGTTTGCTTCCGACCTGGTCCTTTCTGTATGGAGTTTGCATGTTCTCCCGTGGGTTCCCTCTGGGTGCTCCGGCCTTCTCCCACTTCCAAAGACATGCAGGTTTGGTGAATTGGTGACTCTAAATTGACCGTAGGTGTGAGTGGGCATGTGAATGTGTTTGTCTGTCTATATGTGTCGGTCCTGCGATGGACTAGTGGCCTGTCCAGGGTGTACCCTGCCTCTCGCCCAATGACCACTGGGATAGGCTCCAGCCCCCCATTACCCTTAATTGGAATAAGGTTCAGAAAATGAATGAATGTCAGTAATGTGCTTGCTCATGGGGTGGGTAAGGTCAAGACCTTAGTGCTTTGTGTAGTGCTTTGAGATGACTACTCTTGGCATTTTTTTGATATATAAATACATTTAATTACATTTCTTGTGCATTGGTAGTTCTTGTGATAGTGGTTGTGATCCAGGACCCAGGGTGGTTCCATGGCATGGTGGATGCAGTGACACTTGGCACCAGTACATGCTCCCAGACTTGGCTTGTGTATTACCAATAGGGCTGCAACAAACAAATTTTTTTCATAATCAATTCATCGAGACAATAATCAACCAATTAATTGGTTATTTTTTGGGTCCATGAAATGTCAGAAAATAATCGATCAGTGTTTTCCAGAGCCCAAGATGATACCTTTAGTAACTTGTTTTGTCCACAACCCAGATATTCAGTTCACTGCCAGATAGGAGTAAAGAAATTATTAAAATAAACCAGAAAATATTCACATTTAAGAAGCTGAAATCAGAGAATTTTGATTTTTTTTTTTAAATACAAAAACGATTACTCAATTATCAAAATAGTTGTTAATTAATAACCAGTTAATTGTTGCAGAGCTAATTAACAAACAAATTAGCAGTAAATTTTAAAAAATAGTATTAATTTCCTCAAAATTAACCTGCTTTCAAGCCCCTTTACGGAAGATGGTACTGGGACAGTTTTTGCTTTGCCACTCCAATAATTCAGTCTTCTATATCTTTTCAATATTATTTGAATTTAGATCACCCCATGAGTGACATTTAGCTTTGACTTTAACTTGTAAAAGATTTCTTCTTTTGACTTTCTCCAACCATGATATATTTGCACTCCTCCCAGTAACTCCACTGCTGCTTTGGTGAGACACATGCTTTTCAAGCGGGTAGGCCGAGGGGACAGCTCAGGAAAAAAAAAACACACCTGTTTCCCCTCTTTTAATGCCTTCCCCAACTATGCCCTCCCCTCAGGGTAGCCACTGCTACTGGGACGTGGGTAGTGGATCATAGTAGTGATCCATGTGGGCGTGGACAGTGGTATTTTCACCCATTTAGAGGGTGCCAGGGACACGTGGCTCACCCTTTAGCGTGCCTCAGAGGGTATGAGTGAAGGCAGACTGTGGCAGGTGCTGTGACGGATGTCCTCTGGAGTGCCAAACCAAACACAGGGAGGCGAGGCGGGGTCAGGGTTGGGCAGTCCGAAGCATAAAGCGGGTGCGGGGAGATTAGTGTGCCATGGCTGTGCCCTTTAGAAAGAGAAGAAGGGGAGGGAGAAATGTGGGTTGCAAAAACGAGAGGTGTCAGAACGCAGGGTCACATTCTGCTGCATCATGCCTCCAGGCCATCTTCACGTCGTCAAGCAAACAAAGAGGCAGTGTTTGAACGGAAATCAGCTCCTCGTCTATCCAAACAACTTTGAAGTTCAGTAGTAACTTCCAGCAGCAGCAGTTGGAGGAAGTATGAATCAGGTAAAGTTTCACTTGCCTCATGTCCTCTAATGGCCCACCCAATCACCAGGACATGAGCATTACACAGAACATGTGCACAGGAAGCCTGGAAGTATAGCGGTTACACAACAGAAACTGGATACGCCTTGTTCGCTAACCTTGAGTCCGTGTCCTGCCCTCAGACACCCTCACACCATTATGAGGGTGACGAAAGAAGGGCACAACAAATGTGTGAGCTTCAACCTGTTCTGGATTCAACATTCAGGAACGACGCTGGACGCAGCGAGGGCAAATTTGAAAGCAGTGGAAAGTTTTTTTGAACACTTGTCAACGTGCTAAAGGTCCTATACACATGTGGAAAAGTCTTTCACGTTGCCATTGCAATGACACACAGGGGAACGGATGTGACGGCAGCAAAAAAGAGAACCGTTATGATGTAGATACAACCACTGAACAGCCTTTTTGTGCTGCTCGGTGGCACAGATGTATCCTTAGAGACCAGCAGAGTGTGAATTATACAATGACAATGGGCGGGGTACTTACCTATCAGGTGGGGATCCTTAAAATGTTAGCTTTTGGTAGTTAATATTAGTTAGTTAAACTGTAACTAGGGTCACAGGGGGGTGTAGCCTATCCTAGCAGTCATTGGGTGAGGGGCGGGGTACACCATGGACAGGCTGCCAGTCCATCGCAGGGCTGACACATATAGACAGACAAACACATTCACACTCTCACTCACACCTACAGTCAATTTAGAGTCACCAATCCACCTAACCTGTATGTCTTTGGGAGGAAGCCGGAGCACCCAGAGGGAACCCACGCAAACATGGTGAGAACATACAAACTCCACACAGAAATTACCAGGTCAGAACATTTTCCAAGTCACTGAATATGTCTTGGACTTCATTTACATCAATCATTAAGAAATACAAATAGTGTGGTACTGTATGGTAAATCTGTGTCAAGTAGGCAGTTCTCAAAAATTGAGTGAAGATGCTGGAAGGAAAAAAGTGAGGGAAGCCACCAAAACACCCAGACAACTCTGAAGGAGTTTCAGCTTCTGTGGTTGTGGTTGGAGAAACTTTTGTCTGTTGCATCACCAGTTATACAGCTTCATGATGGAGTGGAATACAGGATGAACTTCTTAAAAAGAACATGTGAAATTTCAGCTGCAGTATGCCAGAAGACACATGGGAAACCTGAACCTAGATTTAATCTGTTTAATGTTTAATGTTGCACCATTACCAGTTTCTCTATTCACATCCACAGAAGCCCATAA
This sequence comes from Chatrabus melanurus, assembly GCA_900302635.1. Taxonomy (NCBI): domain Eukaryota; kingdom Metazoa; phylum Chordata; class Actinopteri; order Batrachoidiformes; family Batrachoididae; genus Chatrabus; species Chatrabus melanurus. Next base: position 12,130 of record OMMV01019995.1, read on the forward strand.
TACTTTCAGAGCTGTCATGGGTGTCTTGGTGGCTTCCCTCACTAGCCTCCTTCCAGCATGGTCACTCAGTTTTTGAGAACTGTTTACTTGACACAGATTTACCGTACAGTACCATACTGTTTGTATTTCTTAATAATTGATGTAAATGAAGTCCAAGACATATTCAGTGACTTGGAAATCTTCATGTGTCCCTCCCCTGACTTGTCTCAAGAAACCTGGCTGTAACAGTGATGATTTAATCCTTATATTTTAAAAAAAAATAGTGCCCCTGTCCCAACTTTTTTTGGAATGTGTTGCAGGCCTTAGATGCAGGGATGGAAATGAAGTTGACTACATAAAACATGACATATCTTGGGTTCATACTGCAGTGAATTATCAAATATGAGTAGAGCAATCAAACTATTGATTACTCGAAAATGAATTTCTTTTGGCTTTGCATGGTTTGTGTTTGGGGTCGCCATAGTGGGTCCAGTATGCATCCGCATGATGGTTTACGATTTTGTCCTGGTTGCCCTTCCTGATGCAACTCCAGATGCACAAGGAGAAAGGGGCACGGGTGGCCTTGAACCGGGGACTTTCTTGTTGAGGGTGTGCTAACTCCTTACACCACTGTGTTGCCCAAAGGATTAATTGCTAACTTTTAATCACAACCTTGACTAAAGTTGTTAAAAGGGAATGTGTCTTTATTTGGTTTGATAGTGCATCAATGCAAAGTCTGTGGAGGAAAAGGAGACACTACTGCGCATGCTGAAACAAGCCATAAGGGTATATAAAATAAAAAAAAAGGCTTTTGCCCTAGTTAAAGAATTTTAATTGGAATTCAGTAACAATATCAACTGTGCTTGCAGAATCTAGTCATGTGGACCCAAAATGGATGGAAGAACTAACTTGATCGCAATGGTAAAAATGCAACATATCCTGCAGCAGCTCAGCATCAATGCCAGGTCACATGTCACTAAGAGAGACTAAGAAGCAGGTGGTTTTACAACTTTCCTGTTACCTCGACTTGGCCCTCAATGAATGTTGGACCTCTGGTTGTCCCGTAGGTTAGCCAAACTCAGTAAAACTCCTGTCGCTGTCTTGCTGTCATTTCCTCGCATTTTTTTTCATTATGTTTCGTAGTCGCAGCGCTCCAAAGTCAGGGCTCGACCAAGCAGTACTCGAGCGGTAAACATGAGCTGTGGAATGTCTGATAGAAGTTCAGAGGTCAGAATGAAGCATGCTCTGGCAGGGACAGAGGGACATAGCCACCTGGTCATCTGGGTTAATTATAAATGAGGCAGGCCGTGAAGGGGAAGATGAGCTGGACAGCTGTCTTTCCAGACACACACATAAACACACACACACACACATATGCACGCGCGCACACACACACACGCACACACACACACAC
>OMMV01019995.1:13542-25181 GCA_900302635.1 Chatrabus melanurus
GATCACAGCCCATATGAACGGTACGCTCTAGTGAGCGCCAGATCCCAGGGGCCCATCGTGGCTGAAAAGCTCTCCGCCGCAGCCAGGTGGAACTGGGGAAAAGTTCACCAGCACAGCCGCCAAACTCTTTTCCACTCTCCCTCTCTGCGTCTCCATTTCTTCCTCAGATCCGCCCACAGAAATACAAGATGAAATATGTTGCTTGGATTTGTCGGCTGCAGTTCTCCGGTATTCTCATGACTGTCCTGATAGGAAGTAGACCTTTGTGGGCCTGATGGACAGAAACATTTGTGATTCATCAAGATTTCTTGATTATGTGGTGAAAAGAGCAAAGTGAAGATGAAGTGCTCCATAAATGCTTATCAATCATGCATTATGCAGCTGAAAAATTCTACTTTTTGCAACAATACTGAGCAACACAATTAGAACAACAATACAGTTAGACAGGAAGCAGCAAAACCCTAAAGACTTGGACCTTTGTACTCCTCTGTTCAGTGACCTCATGACTCCATAAGCTCTTCTAAGGTTTTTCTTATCTCAGAGGCAGAGATTCCAGAGACATGAATGTCACTGCTGAGATAAGTGAATGTCTCTACAAGTTCGACACTTTCACCACATCCAGATGCACTTCTGATGTCTGAGTCCAGGAAGTCATTGAAAGCCTGGCTCTTAGTCTTGATCCAGGACAATCATAAATCCAGACACTCCTCACTCAAGCTTCTCAAGTGCTGCAATCAGGGTATCCATTGATTCCACAAAGATCACAGCATTGTCCGCAAGTCAAGGTCAGCCAACCTTTCCTCGCAGCAAAAGCACCTGAGACACTGATTTACACAACCCTACGGCCCCTATCACACTGGGCTGCAAGTGGTGGCGGCAAATTGAGAACGGCATTCCCGAGGGAGTCTCCAGAATGTCCTGAGACCTCCGCGGGGGTTCTCACTTTCTTCATGTGAGTCAGTGACCGCAGGTTACAGGCTGCAGTTGCATGTAAGACTTTGAGATATTCGGGGGAAAAAAATCAATTTGTCACCGCCTCCCATTAGCTGCACCCACGGGGCTCTGTGCCAATAGGTAGTGCTCGGTTTAATTGTGAAATAAGTGATCATCCCTGCATGGCCAGAAACCTGAAACCCTGTAGGTGGGGCCGCAAGACACGCACCCACATCCACATAGTTAAATCATGACACGACGATGAGCCACAATGCAACAGGGAGAGGACATTGAGGTGGATTTCCTCCTGCCACCAATGGGTGCGAGCAAAGAGGCAAAGCGATGGGAGGAGATGAGAAATGGTAAAGGTGACAGAGAGAGAAAAGAAACTGCTAGAGATATGTGTGAAAGAGACACAAGGAAGCAGAGAAATATGACTTTGAAACTGAAGCAAGAAACAGAGAAGCGATGATCGCTTGTCAAAGAGACTGATGGTGGCCATGTATCGGCCTCACAGGTTATAAAAGTTTGGATTATGACTATGAGTCATATTCGCCACGTGTTTTTACACAACAATATTTTACTGGCTTACTGTTAATGGGGGCTAAAATGACAAGGCTCATCATTTTTTCTGCAGACACTGAAAAACGACACTGCGGTCCCGGTTGATTTTCTCCATCAGATATCTACAGAGATCTACAATGCAGATGAACTGCCTTTTCTTATATTTAATGGCATTGTCCAAAAAGTGCTGACAGCAGAAAAACAGACTCCTATATGAAAGAGTTTCACTGTGTCCAGTCACTGGAAAAGACATTGCGGTGAAGTGCAGTAGAAATCCTGGCAGGGTCTGTCGTTTCACTCAGGAAACCCATAAGAATCCAAACCCTGAGCACAATGCCTCCCCGGACGCTCGTAGCTGACACAGCAAAGACGCACAGCCTGCCTCCGCCGGGCACAATAAGACCGACAATAGCTTAATCACTCTCAAGACAACAGGAGAATATGCTGTTAATGTAGCAAAAACAAATATACGAGCATGTGTACGGATTGTAAAACATATCTGAGCCTGGATGCAAATCAAATGGACATTTGACTCTAAAACGCATCGGGGCTTCCCTGTTCAAGGCCATGTCATATTAATGTCATACCCTTCCTCCAACCTTCTCAAACCATAAATCCATAAAAAAAAAAAGGCTTTCTTTTCAAACATTATGGCAATCAGCTTCTTTGGAAGTCCGACCCTTTAGGATCAGCACGCTAATGCCATTTGTCAGATCCAACCAGAAGAAGATCCTTAGCCTTTCATTACTAACCACGCAGTGACAGCTGGTGTCAGCCATGTAAATCCACTTTGAGAAACATCAATGTCACCTGTCACTCACAAGGCCCATTAAACCAATCAGGCCCCCGAGACGTGCGCGTATGTGGGCCTGCCGGCGTTTCACTCACTAAGAAAATGAAATACCATGCTGGCATCCATTCTTATCACAACTGAGACCCGCTGTCAACGTCACACACAAACTGAATACAGACACAAGATGAACACAAGCTCAGAGAGACATTTCATAACTTATGGGCCAATTTTGAAAAACATGAGGTAAGTAACTTAAAAGAAATTGAATGAAACTTCATCTACTTTGCCCTCTGATGATTGTTGCATATTTGTTCTAATTTCTTATAAGCTTTACCAAATCAACAACAGTAGGTGAAAAAGTTGGAAAAAGGTCATGTGACGTGGACATTTGTAGAAAGACTGATGTTTTCGCTGAGTTTTAATTTTGTATTGAAAACAATGACTCTTAGGGTATAGAATTATGATCTATGCATGTCTACCTGAAGAACCAACCCTTGGTGATAGTAGGCTCCAAGCCTTATTAGTTAGAACTTCTGGTCATGGCCAACATCAATGGTTGGGCTTTCTGATTTTTATGGGAGAGAAAACAATTTGCAAACGAAACCTTACCCAGAGACTTTCTACCATGGATTTCGTCACAAGGACTCAAAGCTTTGGCTAGTAGACAAACAACTAGAAAGTCCAACATGGACCTAGCCTACTACATGAACAAGCAAAGTTCCAACATCTAAATAAACAATGAACCATATTGGTTGCACATAAAATAAAACACCAAAAACCTACCATCAGTAGAGTTTAAGTTGTCATATGAATTCAGTGCTGCAGAATCTGTGGGTTAACTCCATTTCAAATGTGAGTTTTATCAAATGACCCTTCCTTGGGCAGGTGGCTTTGTGGGATAGGAGTTGGATTAGCAATATATATAGACCGGGGGTTCAATTCCAGGTGTGTGTTCCAGGGTACCTTTGTCCTTGGACAAGACACTTCATTTGCATTGTCTCAGTCCACCCAGGTGTAAATGGGTACCAGCCTAGGCTGGAGAAGTAACCTGCGAAGCACTGCGAACTACTCTCGTCCTGTCCAGGGGAATTTGTTGACTCCTAATTGCTTTATGCGAAGGTATCTTACGTCTTCCTGGGGTGTAGCCTGCTATTTCGCTGGTCCAAGAAAGTCTGCTTCAAAGTTGACATTGAGTTCTTGTACGTTGCCTTTGAGGCTCGTAGAGTGATTCCAATGAGCTGCTAACATTGGCACTAGCTCTGTTAAGCCCCATTTCCATCAGACACTCAGCTTTACTCGACTCGTCTTGACTCGTCTCGACTTCGTTTTCCATTACAATTGAGTTTTTTTAGTACCTCGTCAATGTGGGCGGGATCATCATAGCACGCATGCGCGAAACTGCCGTGACGTAATTACCCACACGACTCACTGACAGGGCTCGGCTTGGCTTTGGGCTACAGAAAAGCCCAATGATTTTCTGAAGCCCAATGCTTCAGAAATGCTTCTGCTAACATGTTGATCAACTAGTGTTGACTGAACGCTGTTGTTGTTGCCGGGTGGACGTCGCGCTGCTCATGACTCATCCAGTGACGATACTCTCTGGCCAATCAGCGGCCAGTAGCCTGTTTACATCATACATTAGTATAGGCACAGCCTGGCTCAGCTCTCTTGGAACCTCGACGGAGGTGGTACTAAAAATAGTACCTTCTAGCAGGTACCACATACCAAGTTTTGTAATGGAAATGCAAAAAAAGGCGAGCCAAGTTGAGTAGAGTTGAGTAGATACCGGTGGTGGAAAAGGGCCATTAGTGTGATGGTTCCAATCAGCTGCTAACATTAACAATAGCATGAGCTCTATTAGCTCCATTGTTTGTGGACATATCAGTGTCAGGTTAACCCATATTCTTTGGTGGCCCCGGATTTATGTAAAACCAAAGCCACATTCATAATGTCGTTTATTTGTAAGGAAATTTTCAGAATGACTTATTGATATCTTTGTCTGTATTATTGGGAAGCATGTTTGGGCAGGCAATACAAATTCACTGAGTGGGTCATCCAACCTACTGGCACCAGGCCCATGTCTGTGTGCTCAGGATTGTGGTGGAATTGGGTCGGCTTTTTGAACCACAATAGATGTTATGTTCTGATAAGATCATGATGAAAATAAAGTATACACTGGAAATACCAAGATAAATTTGTATTGTATATTTCAAGGAGCCATCAAACAAGGCATCATACAGAAGTGAACCTGTATGTGCAATAAGGAGAAAATGGGTTTGTGTGATCCCCAATATTACCATGAAAATTATGCATACAGTGGCCAACACCAAAGTAAAGCTGTGTACCAAATTTCAAGGATATGCTTGAAACAAAAGTGAAGCAAGACTGGAAATCTCAGCTCCAGACACACGCGCACAAACACACATGATCCATGTGTGAGGATAAGAGAATTTGTCTTAACTGAAAATTCAAGAGTGAACAAGCTAGATGTGAGCAGTAGAATCATCCCACAATGTCAAGATATTAATTCTTTTGACATTTTATTACTATGTGGACAAGATTAGGATTAACCTTGGGCTCATCCTCCACTTTCTGTGAACGTAATTCATAAATGAACAAATCCCCTTATATTTCTGTTAATATGAAAAGTGAAAATTTTTATGGATCTCTACTTAAGAGTTCTGTTACTTGAGTGGAGAAAAGGTGTTCTTTGTGTAATTAATGGATGTCCTGGTTGTACCTTTGGAGAAGCTGAAGGAGGAATCCGGGAGTCGAGGTTTGCAAGTGTTCTGCATTGAGATCAAGCTCCTGTCTTCATGGACGTCACTGGACACATGTGTATGACACTGCGGATATCTTCACAGGAGGATAAAGGTCCAAACCTTCAGAATCCTAGTGATTGCAGCATATGAGAAGCTGAGTGATGCGTCATTGTCTGGGTTTAAGATTGTCCAGGTTCAAGACTAAGGTCCATGCTTTCAATGACTTCGTGAACTCAACCATCAGAAGTGTATCTGGATGTGGTGAAAATGAAGAATTTGTTGAGAAATTAATCTATCTCAGCAATGACATAGCTGAAATAAGAAAGTACATCTGAAAATGAGCATGAGCGGCATGGTGGCTTAGTGGTTAGCACTGTTGCCTCACAGCTAGAAGGTCCCAGGTTCGCTTCCGACCTGGTCCTTTCTGTGTGGAGTTTGTATGTTCTCCCCGTGTTTGCGTGGGTTCCCTCTGGATGCTCCAGCTTCCTCTCACTTCCAAAGACATGCAGGTTAGGTGAATTGGTGACTCTAAATTGACCGTAGGTGTGAGTGAGAGTGTGAATATGTTTGTCTGTCTATATGTGGCCCTGCGACGGACTGGCGGCCTGTCCAGGGTGTACCCTGCCTCTCGCCCAATGACTGCTGGGATAGGCTCCAGCACCCCCCATGACCCTTAAATGGAGTAAACGGGTATAAAAAATGAATGAATGAAAATGAGCACTTCACTTGTGTTGCTTCTCTGCCTGATACAAACTGTTGCCCGGCCACAGTCCCAAGTCACCTGGATATACCATCCTGCCAAAGCCAAAAAAATCAAAAGTGCCAATCATCTGCAAGTTGAGCCCAACTGTTGCTGAGGCTGGGAGACACGGAGCAGAGATTAGGGCAGGTGGGTGACTAAATGTCCAGCACAGGGAGAAGGGAAGAGGACATGATACGGTGGTGGTGACGGGAGTGCAGAAATGGAATACATGGGACGGAGGGGATCGGGGTGGGGTTGTTGGATGAGGGATCGGGTGATTTTTGGCAAAGGCTTGAGGAAGTATCATATGCAACACCTTCATGTGAGAAGGTTACTCTGGGTTGAGACTTCCTCCTGGACGCTGACGGATATACAACTTCATCCAAACACACATATCATTCAAAAATGGAAGCAGGTTCTCAGCAAAATGATACCTTTGCTGCACATGCAGACACTGATGGGCTCCACCCAAACAAAGTTTAACAGGTCATAATCCATTAAATAGTCTGCTGTGCCTCAGTGGAGTCAACAGCAGCCCTGCACCGAGTGCATGATGGGAAAAGGCATTCTATTTCTGATCTACTAGCAAATTTGTCGGCATAAAATATAAAGCAGAAGTCTCTGAGAAGACAATGGCAACATCGTTCATAAAGCTGCAAAGATAAAAGAATCTCGTTAATCTTGAATGTCAGATCACCCACTACCGCAGAGCTTTCCAAATGATGATGACACATCTGCCACCTTCATCTGTCCATCTTTACCACTTATGTTGTGCATTTATTACAAACATAATTCTGCTGAGCTTGCAGAAGCTCGTTTTCTTCCCGGGCAAAGCGTCCAATCAGCAGGTGAAGATCTGCCGATTGACATCTGAGTGAGATGTGATCACAGATAGCCCTCCCTCTCTATTCCACCAGGAGCTGGCCTGGCAGGCGTGACTGACAGTGCTGCTCTTAATAATTCATCTGGCCCTGGGTGTCTGAAGGTCAGGGGATCATCTGCTTTGGGCACTGAGGAGAGGTGGCATGATCATCAAATATTTATCCACCCGCTGTGCTCCCAATACGCTCTCCAAACACACAATTGCCTTCACTAAACACAGCACAGATTTGCACCCAGCAGCTCCAGCGGACTCGAGCTGAAACCGTGCAAAAGGATGCAAGCGTGCGCACGCGCATCTATGCAGGAAAGTGTGTATGTATGCTGTTTTGCTCATGTACATATGGATTCTGAGTTAGTGAATAGAAATAACTGCTGACGACCCCAAGCTGATCTAATCACATAACCAGATGGCAAATTGCACTGAATGAACACATTGAAATTACATGATGGTGCAAACCTGTGAGAACAATTAACAAACAGACGGACAATAATGAGCACTATCAGTTAATCTGGTGATGATTTGTTCAATTTTTCAACTGATTATTTAGTTTAAAAACATCTGAAAGACGTAAAAGCCTGAAACAATTTGTTTGTGTTACATAATCCAGACATGGTGTAGAAGTGTTTCAAACCAGGCATTTCGAATAAAACAGAAAAACAAGCAAAGCTGGGACCAATCGTAATACAGCTTTTGTTCTTTATAAATTACTTAAACGATCAATCAGTTATCAAAATCAAGTCTGGGAGCATGCGGTGGTGCCGCACATTGCCACATACACCACATCACGGAACCGCCCCAGGTTCTGGATAACAACCACCAAGGCAGCCAACCAGTCCATCCCCACCTCTCGAAACTAACCATCTATCTGCCACAGCCAGGGAAATGCGGCCATCTCCTTGGCCTTCTCCAGCCGCTGGGATCCTCAACACTGAGGCACCTGCATTTGCCCAGAGAAATTGGGCAAAATGTTGTAGCTGACACTCCCTCACCATGCAAGTTAGACTCTTCATCTGAGTCTCCCTAAGTAACCGCTCATTTGACCAAAAAGTCATTCCAGCGATACCCAAGGATCTTCTGAAGAGACCTAATACAAAATGCATCTAGTCATCACCTAAGGTCACTGGTTAGTACCCAAACCTCACAACCATACAGTAAGACAGGAAGCACCAGGACCCTGAAGACTTGGATCTTCGTTCTCCTGCAAAGATGTCGGTATCGCCAAATACCTCTGTCCAGGGACCTCAAGACTCCATAAGTTCTTCCCAGGGGTCTCGAGATCTCAGAGGCCACGGACCCAGAGACGTAAATGTCACTGCAGAGATAAGTGAACGTCTCTACAAGTTCAACACTTTCGCCACATACAGATACACTTCTGATGGCTGAGTCCAGGATGTCATTGAAAACCCGGATCTTAGTCTTGATCCAGGACAATCACAATCTCCGATTTCTCACTCAACTTCTCAAGTGCTGCAATGAAGGTATCCATTGTTTTCGCAAAGCCTAGGTTGATTTTCACAAACCTTTTGATTCGGTTGACCGGGCTGCTCTTTTGGATATCCTGAGAATTTGTGGGAGCCCCAAAAAGTTAGCAAAGTACTTGTCTTTTTTGTCAAATAATCCTTCATCAACAATTCAGGCTGGTGTTGGTGATGCAATGATAGGGCTGTCAATATGGACCAAAAACTCTCAGGAATGATTCCAATACCTTGTTGAATCTATGCCACAAACTATTAAGGGTGGTTTAGACAGTTTTGAAAGCAAAAAGTGTCCAACCCAATATTAGCAAAGTGTACCTCATAAAGTGGCCAGTGTACTGCTGTCTATTGGTATTTGTCAAATATGCGTCATTTTTGTGAACTGTAAAACATTAATAATGAGTCATCTTGCACTTGCAGCATGTATAACTGATCCAACCATGATGTGAATTTTGGAACTCCCAATGAGTCCAGTCTACCAAAACTACCCTTAGCTGTAGCACATAGCATCATGGGTTGGAGGTGTTTTTTTTTATTAGATATAAAACATTGTTTCCAGTTCCTTAGATAAATGTCACAGTCTAGGTAGTTGGAATTTTGAAGAAGCTGGTTGAATGACAGTTTTGACAAAGGTAAATGTGAAAATAAGGTGGAATCCAGCTTTGAATCTTTGTGGCTTGTAGAATCTCCATCTTTGCTAAGACACTGTATATTTCAAACATTTAAATTAAATCTCTTGCACAAACACCCAATTCCATTTAACCAGATATCATATTACAGAACAGGTAGCTCATCGTGATAGGAGTTGGGCTCAGGCAGCAACCTCTGGTGCTGAAAAATGAAGCCAACACAAAAGTGCCAAAACTTGCAATTCGTTGAATTGCCACTTGAGGTTGGTGCAAAAATAGAGTCAATCCCGAAAGAAACTCGTGTTACATTGCGCTCATTTCACTGATGCGTTTATCCAAAGCAACTTACAAGTGAGGAATCACCACCAAGCTACAGTTTGAAGGGGTACTTCAGCATAACAATAAATACTATCTTTACAGTTTAAAGGAGACTTCAGCATAATAATGAATAATGATGAATAGTGCAAGTTGGGCATGTTGGGGTTGTTATAATAGAGAGCTAGAGTACTCTCGGATGTTAAAATGTCCAACTTTACAGCAGAAATAAACATGTTTACAGCCTGGTACAAAAAACCGGTGTTGGTCTCGACAGCTGTACGGGCTGAATTTTTATATACCTCACCCATTTAAGCAATTTTTTTAGTCATAAAGTTATGAATAATTAGGGGCGTGGTTGCTTTGAGTGACATCTAGTGTGCCCGGGCGAGGGCTACCAGGGTCTGCTAGCTGCTGTGGAACCTTTGTCCTTTCTGAGCATTTTATTACAAATATCTGCGATTATATGTCTTACTGTGCAGTTAATTGTCCTAACTGTCCAACTAAGAGGTCTGTGCTCCAGTATTTCTGTTGAGTGAAATTTTAATATTGTTTCATTTGTATGTTTGCACCGTTAGTACTAATTAGCAGATATCGATAGGTTGGCGACGTTAACTAAAGTGATAGTGCCACGGTTATAGAAGCAATATGCCAGTCATAGTTTTTAATACCCGCACCCAAACCACCCGTTATAAGACCCGCCGCCCAGTCCACAGAAAATATGCGTTAATCATCCGAATTCTGGTAACCTAGCTTGTTAGCCTTAGCTAGCTTGGTAACTTGATAGGCGTGTGTGTTTGAATTTCATTCATCCCACTCAGGTCATGCCGGTCTTGCCCACACTCCACCTCTTTACCCATTTATGGGTCGGCCGGGAGTTCGGCAGAGTCAGGCACGGCCAAGATGGCGACATATAGATCCACCCCACTTGAGCTTCAGACCCACTGTTCAGAAAACTTATGGGTTACGTCACATAGGGTTTGTCCACAGTTGGGTTACTAATATGTAGAAGGAGTTACGCTAACTGTCTTTGTCTTTCAACAAGACACTTCCTCTGCATTGTCCCAGTCCACCCAGCTGTAAATGGGTATCGGTCTTGGTCGGGGGAGTAACCTGTGATGGACTGGTATTCCATCAGGGGGAGTCGTAGACGCTCATCCGCTTCACGCTACGGTATCCGGGGACATGCACCAGCCCAGTGTGCCTCAGGGCACATCGGCATATCGGACTCATTTCTTCTCTTCTTCATATCACAAAAGCTAAAGAAGCTTGAACATTTGTTTCACTGTATCTTTCAAGAAAATATCTCTGATATGTTCAGCAGTATAACAACTATATTGTTCACCTATTTAACATAATAGAAAGTGATGTCCAAAGAGCTCAAGCCAATCATCTGATCGAGTATAACCCACAAAGTCATGTCTGCCTCCATTGCAGAGCAAAATGATCTTCATGTGAAATATTATGTGAGCAGCGAGAACGTCCATATGTGGACATGTCTCCACCAGTCAATGCTGGCAGCTGTAGAGACGCCAGCACAACCGATGACCTCATGCTTTTCCTGCTTCATCATGAAGGAACAAGCACACACACTCACAGAGAAACAGAAAGATCTGCTCCGAAGCCAAGACATTACACTCTGCTAACTCCTCAAATTCAGGCAGGTGCTGCTGTTGTTTGTCTGAACATTTGGCAGGACAGTGTTGGACTGCAGTGTTTCTGTGCATCTGTATTAGCTTGATACCAACAATTACGTGTTTATGGAAGTATGCTGCAAACCTTACTCACAGGGTCCGACGCTTTCTCAGTGTGAATCAGCAGTGCATCACTGTTTTATGGCTGTCAAAGAATATATAAGACAGCAAGCGTATTTAACCAAATAAATATCTTTTTGTTTGCACCTGCTAAACCTTCAAGAGTGCATGAGATTGCACTTAACATGGACACAGTATGTGTAGTTGTGCATATTTTAAAACACTGTGCTTCTTCCAGGTTTCTGATGATAAGCCAAACAGCTCCAGTTTGAGACTCCGCTGCAGGCCTGCGGACTGAACCACAACATGTGGAAGCTTAGGAACCACAATATAACATTTCAGCAAAACCAAACCAGGCAGTCATTAAGACGATGTATTTGTGCAACGCTGTGGCCGTGCATATTGTTGCAACAATTTTAGGATGCAGCATAACAAGATTCGATATAAATTCCAAAGTTGATCCATTTATGTATGTGGGAGCACAAGTTTTGTTTGTCATGCCGTAGGTGAGTAAATATCTGCTTCTGATTGAGTTTACTCATGCATGAGTGTTGAGTAATTTTCTCCTGCTAAGAGGACAAGTTGTACGTTTGACTGGAGGTGTGCACATTGGAGACGAGTCCGCATGTTTACTACAAAAACACAAAAGGCTCATGTCCATGGACATCGTTAGGCCTATTTTGGGGGGGCTGAAGCCCCCCTAAAATATTCCCAAGCCCCCTAACAGTAATTATAGTAATAATAATAATTTGGATTTTTTTTTTTTTTTTTTTTTAGAAAAATATTTTC
>OMMV01020025.1:1823-16927 GCA_900302635.1 Chatrabus melanurus
GGGGGGGGGGGGGATTGGTTAAAATTCAAGGTCATGGGCCACGATCCAAATTTTGACCCAAAGCTTATATATAGGGCATGTTTACAATGGCTATTTCTAGGAACTGGTAAAGATACACCTTTGGTTACTATTAAATACTAATTTGTGTAATGAATCAAGGCAACGACCGCAACGCAACAAACCACAGCGCGGGACGGTTTGAACAGATTTTATTGGCCACAAAAAATAAACTTGGCTGCAGCAGCTACGTGGCAGACTGAAAGGACGGTTGATTATTCAGGCTCGGTTCAGGTACACAGTAATAACTCTAAAATTAGCCTAAGCTGCTCTGAGGGGGAAAAAAAACAACGAATCGGAATCTGGAGCCAGGCAGACTTCAGGAATCAGAGTTCATTAATAACGAGAATATTTCAAGGAAGCTCGCCGCAGAATTGTCCAAAACGCAGAATGAGTTCAGTAACCAGGAAAGTCCAAACGTGGAATCCAAAACACTGGAACCAGATCGAGAAACAGCAGGCAAAATCAGAGATCCAGAACGATGGCAAAAGTCAGTAACGTGGAGTCAATAAACGCTGTGACATGGAACGCTAGAGATCGGGGAGGAGCCAAATACAATCTGGTGACTAGGAGGCGCTCTAACGGCGTTTATAAAGAACGCGATGCATTTAAACCCCCGAAGTGCACGGACGCGCGAACGCGGAAGTCAAAACTAACACCGGCGAAACGTCAGAATCGGAGCACTACAGGTGAGCGCCACGAAATAACACGGAGAGAAAAAGATCAGAAATAACTCAGCGTGACGATAAAATGGACAAAAACAGGAAAACGGGACTGAAGCTAAAAAGTGACCCATGAAAAATATGAAGTCACATGATCCTTCTCTTGGTCACATGAGCTTCACCTTGGGGATTCTGGAAGGGTTAAAGTTAAGAATGGTATTTTGAGGAATTGTTAAAAGATGTGTCTACATTTACTATTAAACATGAATATAAAGCCATTTATCACCTTTGTATTGGTGGCATGATCTTTGACCTTGGGTGACCTTGAAAGGTAAAGGTCATAACAATAAAACTATTTCGAGCTAATATGAATTAAACATGGTTGAAGGGTTGTGCGTTTTTCGAAAATAAAGTGATTTAACTTTGGAGAGAATTGATGAAATGTCAAGGCCACGGAATATGGCGTCACTGAGTGACAAATAATGAATTTGCACAGGTGGTGCACACTCAAAATGCCCCTTCTAGCTTTAGTATATTTTGTCTTTTGTATTGGCATGGCTTCAACAAAAATACTCGAGGCAGAAAATTTGTCTAGATTATTTTTAATGCTGAAATTAATTGAGGAATTGTTTCAACCCTAATGGGGTGGTGTCTATAAAACAAAACAAAAAATCCACGGCTTTCACAACAGCCATTTCCGTTGAGCGCTACCCTTCCATGAAAATCCCTCAGGGAAGAACTGGTTGCAATCTATAATTCATATCACCCTACAAAGTATCGTCCCTCACTTTATGTAACCATGAAGCAAGGGCCGGAATGTTCAATAGGAGGAAATCACTCAGTGCCTGTGTAGCACTCTGTGAAAACCTCTTAAGGGTTTCCGGGGGCTTCTAATAGTGTCCGTAACTGCGTGCACGATGAGTGGCTGTGAGATCAAGGGTGTTTGCATGCGTGTGGGCATAGCTGAGGTTTTAGGCTGCGCTGTACTCAAAACAAATGACATACTTGCGCTGTGCTCAAGACACATTAAATGGTCTCTTCAAAAGGAATACACAGTATACTATTTGCGATACAGCGCACTGCTGTTTACTCCAAGAGCAAAGGGCAGACAAATAGTTTAAGAATGAATTAGGCCCTGACTGTGCTTATTTTCCTAATACAATCCCAAATCAGAAAAAGCTGGGACGATATGGAAAATGCACATTTAAAAACAACAACGCAGTGACCCTTACATTTACTTTGACTTCTATTTCATTGCAGATAATATGAACCCAAGATATTTCATGTTTTGTGTGGTCGACTTCATTTGTTGATATACATCCATTAATGCATTTAAGGCCTGCAACACATTCCATAAAAAGTTGGGGCGCTAAAGCATTTACCGCTTTGTAACGTTGCCATTCCTTCTCACAACACTTAAGATGTTTTGGCATTGAGGATACCAAACGGTGAAGCAATGCAGGCGTTATTTTGTCCCATTCTTCCTGCAAAAACGTCTTAAGGTGTGCAACAGTACAGGGTTGTTTGCATTTTTTCGTTTCAAAATTCTCCACATATTCTCCATAGGGGAAAGGTCAGCGCTACAGGCAGGCCGGTCCAGTACCCATATCCTCTTCCTCCGCAGCCATGCCTTTGTAATGTGTGCAGAATGTGGTTTTGCATTGTCTTGTTGAAAAATGCATGGACTTCCCTGGAAAAGATGTCACCTTGAAGACGGCATATGTTGCTCTAATATCTCAATGTACTTTTCTGCATTAATGCTGCCATCACAGAAGTGTAAATTACCTTTGCCAAGGGCACTGATACAACCCCATACCAGGACAGACCCTGGACTTTGGTCTTGTTGCTGATAACAGTCTGGATGGTCCTTTTCGTCTTTGGTCCAGAGCACACAGTGCTCATTTCTTCCACTGTGTGATGGTCCAACCCAGATGCCACCGAGCTGAGAGAAGTTGATGCTGCTTCTGGATAAGGTTAACATAAGGCTTCTTTTTTTGCACAGTAAAGTTTTAAGTGGCACTTGTGAATGTAACTCCGTATTGTAGTACTTGACAAAGGTCTCCCAAAGTAATCCCTTGCCCATGTGATTATAGCAGCTATTGATGAATGACAGTTCTTGATACAGTGTTGTCTAAGGGATTGGAGATCTAGGATGTTCAGCTTAGACTTGCGCCCTTGCCCTTTACGCACTGAAATTTCTAGAGATTCTTTGAATTGTTTAAAGATCGTATGAACTGTAGAGGGAGAAAGGTGCAAAAACCTTCAATCTTTCTTTGAGGAACATTGTTTTTAAGCATTTCAATAAATTTCTCACACATTTGTTGACAAACTGGAGATCCTCTCCCTGTCTTTGCTCCTCAAAGACTCAGCATTTTGTTGGATACTGCTTTTGCACCAAATCATGATTTTTTTTTTTAGAATGTGTTGTAGGCCTGAAATGCAGGAATGGATGTATATTAAAAAATGAAATGACGTTGACCACACAAAACATGAAATATCTTGGGCTCATACCGTCTGCAGTGAAATAGAAGTCAAAGTAAATGTAAGGATCATTGCTTTTTTAAAATTTTATTTGCATTTTCCATATTGCCCCAACTTTTTCTGATGTGGGGTTGTACATTCCCGCCTTAATGGCTCTCTACTACTTTGCAGTCTCATGTAGTCCCTCGTTCTCATGGTCCCCACTGAATGTGAAAAGCATGCCTTCCTGTCATAAATCTAAATCAAGTAGGCAAATGGGACTTCTGCACAGAGTTACTCTTACACAGAGGAAAGCAATACAAAAAAATAACCATGCATGGCCTTGAATGAGTCATCTAATGTAGGGGGAGTGCCACCACACACAGCCACTAAGCCACCAACTTCATGGCTTTCAGCAAAACATCTATTCTCGGGCTCTTTCAAGCCATTGAATGCTCGTCTAATTTTGGGCAACCAAACTAGAAGAAGACACAGAGAGGGAGACGCGTCAAACTTTTCCTGCTTGTGCAGTTACAAGTAAATGTTTTGCAAAGAGGATCTGAGGATATATTTGTCACAGCGGAAGCTCGGCTAACTGTGTGCACTGAAGCGTCCTGTTCTTCATGTGGTTCTTATTTTTAGGATCTGCATGATAAAGGAAGAACAAATGCATGCATTGCAGACATGCAAGAATACGTATTCTTTACAACGCAACGGCCACGGTCCACTGGGGTTAGTGCGATTAATCCAGAATCTTTTGTTAAAGTTGAGTACCACACCATCTTTGTGAAAGTTTGATTTATTGCCTTGATTGTAAATCACTCAGTAACTTGTCCCATCAATACCTCCATGGACCAGATGTACTAGGTTAATAAGACAGGCCTCAAAATGCAATATTATTAAACAAAGAACATCCTGTTCCAGTAACTGGAACAGGTGAGTGTGGTTCTTTAGGCCTGTCGTAGGGCGAATAATCTGTGTTGTGCATTGATAGCTGTCATGCTCAGAAATATCCAACCTGGTAATTTTAGAGACAAAACTAAGTATTGTGGTGCATAGAAAGAAAGGAGGCATATTGAAGGAATGTTTTGGGGTGGGATCCTTCCAGACGAATATGAGTCCACCCAACAATATGAGTCACATTATGTTATTCCTATAATCCTGGGCAGCTCAGTCAATGGATGTGAATTCCTTTGTGGCTGGAAACTCTATGAGGTAAATCTGGGATATTCAAAAGCAGTTGCAGGAGCTACTGTGCTGACAGTAAATTGCACAGCATGATGGAATTTGGCTAATTACTGGGGTAATGGATGGATTCCCTGCATTAATTCGACGGACGTTACTCCAACTTAAAATGCCAAACAAGCAGCCTAATATTGTTAAGCATATAAGCTGCCCGCCTTTGTATGCATCAACTGGTTCAGGATCAAATCTCACCAAGTGTTTTCTCGCCAGTGTTTCCTTGTGTAAGTGCTTCCCTACTGTTGGAAAAAAGAACACATAATGCAATGGGTGAATGGAGTGCCACTAAAAGACATTAGATTTTATTAGTTTCAAAGCCTGTTTATTGTTAATAGAATAACTAGAAGAGGGCCTTTGAGGCCCCGGTACAATGCGTGCTCTTTGGTTTCGCTCCAGCTATTTGAACAGCATGTTTGCATGGGTCTAGATTGACATGTTACACACCTTCCAAACTGGTTCAAGCTTTTCCAGTTTTTATATTGTAGTCATCATTCTTTTGCAGTGCTTCAGTTGTCAACTCTTTAATTTTTTTTCCACGCTAGTATGTGGGATTGTGTGTGTTGGCATGTCTCTGTGCTACACGTATGAGATTCCGTCTCACAAGCCGCTGCATGCACAACTTTAAGTCAGATCTGTTTGTAAAATCTCTGAAAAGCACAGTATCAGCATAGTTTACATAATAAAGGCACCAAACTCTCAACTAACGGGTAAATAATGGTAGTTTCACCTGACCATCCCTTTAGATATGGCTGGATGAAGGTCATGTGTGTGACTTTTTGCTGTGGTTTTTATTGTTCATAAATACTCCTCTTTATTCACTTTAATTGCCGTATCTCTGAAGCAGCTGTTTAATGTCATCCTACATCTGTGTTGTTTCTCAAGGTAAGAACCTCACTGACAGTGGGGCAGCAGGGGACTATGGAGTGCCAAATCCAGGGCCAGCCTTCAAAGAGGTGTGGCAGGTGAAGGTGTGGCCCAAGGGCTTGGGTCAGGCGAAGAACCTTGTGGGCATCTACCGCCTCTGCCTAACTGATAAGACTGTCAACTTCGTCAAGCTCAACTCTGATGCCGCTGCTGTGGTGCTGCAGCTGATGAACGTCAGACGCTGTGGCCATTCAGAAAACTTCTTCTTTGTGGAGGTGGGCCGCTCTGCTGTGACAGGCCAAGGAGAGTTTTGGATGCAGGTAAGCTCCTATAAATCCTACAAGTAGTCCAAGAATTTAGGATTAATTCACAAATAAGTTTGTGTTTTTGTGCTGTTCTTAGGTGGATGATTCAGTGGTGGCACAGAACATGCATGAAACCTTGCTAGAGGCTATGAAGGCACTGAGCGAGGAATTCCGTCAACGCAGCAAGTCTCAGTCAAACTCTGGCCCTGGAGGAGGTGCCACTGCATCTAATCCCATCAGTGTTCCCTCACGTCGCCACCATCCAAACCCTCCCCCAAGCCAGGTGGGCTTCACTCGTCGACCTAGGACTGAACCTCCTATTGGGGCTAATAGTGGCGCAGGAGTAAACAGTGCCAGTGCTTCTCCCACACCACGGCATAGCTTTCCAAGGTCTCGTACTGCCAGTGATGGGGGTAAAGCTGAAGAAGGGGTCATGGGATCCACATCTCTCTCAGGGCCAACTTCCAGCCCCTCTACCAATGGCTCCTGCTCCACAACCCCAATCCTCAGGTCTAAGTCGGCCCGCTCAGCCCCCACCACAGCTGCTAAAACGCCCCTTGGGCTGATGCGCTCTATCTCTACTCCAGCACCCTCCCCAACCCCGACTCTCTCTTCTAGTTCTGGGCATGGATCAGACTTTGGAGGGGTAGCATCTTCTGCTATTGCTGGGCCTGGGTGTGGTTCCTACAGTCGTGTCCCCATGCATCATACCTCCATCTCATGTTCACCCAGTGACTATGGCTCCTCAGATGAGTATGGCTCAAGTCCTGGAGATCATGCGCTTCTTTCCCCAGCCAGCCTCCCTGGAAGCTCTGTTGGCAGTGCCAGCAGCCAGTTCATTGGTGAGGAAGTAGCCAACTATATTGTAATGGGCCAACGTGATTCTGGTAGTGGTGGCAACAGTAATCAAGTGGGCTTAACATCCAACTCTTTCCCAGCATCAGGCTCACCAGCATGCAGCTCCCAACCACAGACCAGAAGAGTGTTACGTCGATCATCAAGCCGGGAATGTGAAGCTGAGCGCCAGCTGTTGAGTAAGCGGGCATCTTTACCACCTATGGCTCTGGAAAGGCTTGCTCCACGTCAGCGTAGAGGAGAAGACCTGACAGATGAAGACTCAGCCGACTATGCAGTCATGTCACGGAGTATTAGCCGCGAGTCCTTCACTTCTATTTCTTCATCCACACAGAGAGATTCTGGCATGGGTGCAGGATCAGCAGGGGGAGGAGGAGGGTACTTGGATGTGGCGGGTGAGTTCAGAGTTGAAGGGGGTGAGGGTGGAGGACCAGGTGGTGGTGTAGACTTAGGTGTGGACAATGGGTACATGTCTATGCTGCCTGGGGTCACTCGGCCTCCAGTAACTCTTTCCCAGTCGCTGGCTGTCTCTGTCCCTGAGTTGGATTCCAAACCTGCTGATGATTATATGGCCATGACCCCTAACAACAGTGTGTCTCCCCCACAGCAGATCAGACGTCCACCAACCTCTGACGGCTATATGATAATGTCCCCGAATAGTAGCTGCTCCCCTGACCAGCGTGGCAGTCTCTCTGGAGGTGCTTGGGTGGATAGTAGCAGTGCCGACAGCAGGGCAGGCAGTGACTATATGAACATGTCTCCAATCAGTGCACGTTCTGTAAATGGCAGCCCCCCACCTGTTGATCATACCACTCATTTGGACACCAGTGCTCAGCCACAAGCTCCCAAGATGGTGTACTCATACTACTCCCTACCTCGGTCATATAAACATTGCCCCTCCACAGGACAATTTGATGAGGGGCCTGGACGAGGCAGAAGGCCCATTAGGAGTGGTAGTATGGGAATGAGTGGCGGTAGAACAAGGGGAGGGCATCAGGAGCAACTTTCAGCAGGCACTTCAGTGGGTGGACGTCACTTCTCGCTGTCCTCTTCCTCATATTCCTCCAGCTCAGCCAGCAGTGAGAGCCTTGGAGAGAATGATGAACGCCCTACCAAGACACTGAGTGCCATGCTTGGGGAAGCTCAGTTCAAAGACAAGGGTAAGCTTCAGCAGAAAAGTAGCTCCGGGGGGATGTCCAAGCAAGGTAGTCTTTCTAAAAGCAGGCCAGTTAGCCTGTTTGTTGATGTGTCCAAGGCTAATACCCTTCCAAGGGTTCGTGAGAACCCCTTGCCTGCAGAACCTAAGAGCCCTGGGGAGTATGTTAGTATTGAGTTTAAAGGGGAGAAATGCAGCAGGGTTGGAGGTGGAGGTGGGCGTGGCAGAGGTTTCAGGAATAGTCTATCACCGTCTCATGACTCAAGCAGACAAAATTCTGAGCAAATGCCGCCATCTTGTGTGGGGAACTTCATCCCCCTCCCCCCTAGCCCCTCTGCTCCCATCACTCCCCCAGTTGCCTCAGAGTATGTCAACATGGACCTGGGCCCTTCCCAATCTCCCTCACCCCTCTCAGTACCTCCAATTGTTTTCCCCTCCTTTCACACCCCTCCAACACCTCCCACTCTAGCTCATGCTCCAAAAGCCTGTGATAGGGAACCAACAAGTCCTCGTGAAGAGGAGACTGTGATAGCTGAGGCACCACTGAGGAAAAGCAGAGAGACTGTTCTATTAACCTCTGAATCTGAGTCCCCTACATCCTCTGGAGACTACACAGTGATGGCCTACAGCTTGAACAACAAAACTGCCCCGACAACATCAACAAGTATTTCCCCAACAGCCACTTCCCCCACCAGGACTGATCCTTCTGTTCCAGTGCTTTCACTGGATTTGGAATTTCCTCTACCTAAACCAAGCTCCAATCCTGACCTTGGGGCAAAAGTTATCCGGGCTGATCCTCAAGGGCGCAGACGGCACTGCTCAGAAACCTTCCTTGCCTCTCCTTCCCTCACCAACTGTAACTCTTCTTCATCTTCCTCCACTGCGTCCCTCTTCCCAGAACATTCTCAAACTGTGGCCCGTCGATTGGGCTTTGAAAGCATGCTGTGGGGGAATGGGTCTATGACTGATGCATCTCCTCAGTTCTTCCTCCCTGGACAGCAATCCCTTGCCACAAACACCCAGAACTCAGAGAGAGGCCTCACAGAGCAAGGCCTCAACTACATAGATTTAGACTTGGCTAACAAAGAGAGACCCCATTTGGGTTTAGACGGTGCCTCAGGAAGTCAGGCTCCTTCTCGGCTATTCTCTGCACTGGGTGGGGGTTCCGCAGTCGGAGGAGTGGGCGCAGCAGTCGGTAGTAATTCCAGCCTCAACATGTATGCCAGCATTGACTTCTACAAATCAGAGGAGCTGCGGACACATCAGAATGGAAATGAGGGAACAGGTAACAGGCGCCTCTTTACTTTTTAAATGCATTAAACTGTATTCAGTTGTCATTTCTCCTCAAATTTCCTCTCACAATGGCCAACCCTTTGGTTTCTTTATCATTATTTTGCTGTCATGCCTCTCTCACAGAATTATGTCCTACATAATAAAATGAAAAATGAGGTGGTGGTGATGATGATCCAATGGAGCCTCTGTTCTCTTTCCATCTATACATGTAGTGTCTTCAACCTGGCACCAGATTAGAACGTAGCTGCCTGTCTGATCTCCATGACTGTCTGTATAATTGTCAATATGCGCTGTAGATTGCCTGCTCTGAAAATGAATTTTCAGAATACTCTATCTGGGGCTTGAGGTACTTCTAAATGCATATATGTGATTATGTAGTGTCTTGAAGTACAGACAACCTCTTGAAAAATCAATGACTATTGATATTCTGAGAATGACTATTGACCTTCTGGAGGCTTGCTTGATGCCTCTGCTCTGGTTGAGCCATTGCTTTCCAGTGAGGAGAACTGTTGCAAACATGTCGCCGCCATTATGACTGTCTAAATTCAAACATGTTAAACTCTGAACCCCTTTTCTCTCAACATGTCAACGAGTGACCCTCCACTGTGAACACAAAGCACTGTAGCATAACTGGGGGTGCTTTCGCACTTACCTTGTTTGGTCCAGACCTTCACACTTTTCAGTTCGGTCCAAGCCAAAATAGCAGGGGTGAAAGCTGCCTTGGATCACGGTCCAGACCAAAGGACCAAAATTTGGTCTGATCGAAAGAGGTGGTCTCAGTCCGGCTCAAACTGAACCAAGGTCCTGTTTGTTTGCAGTGCGAAAACACGTTTTAGATGGTTTGGACTTTCGGATCGGATCAATTACAGGAAGTTGATGCAGGTTATCGTCACCCATCAAACAGTAGAAGAAGAAAACAAACGGACAATAATTTAATTCAGTGGTTTCCAACCCTGGTCCTCAGGGACCTCCTAACCTGCACATTTTCCATCTCTCCCTGCCCTGCCACAAGCTGATTAGCTCATTCAGGTGTCTGTTAGTTCTTGATTGGCTGAGCGGTGAGCGACTTTTATTGGAGCGGGGTGAAAATTGACTGGGGGGGGGTAAGAGCAAATCAGTCTGCAGTGGCTGTGAGAAAAGTCACAGATGTAACAAAACACACCCGGAATCCGATCTGAGCGTTCAGACCAAAACAGATTTGCAAAAATGCAATTTCCAACCACCTACAAATGTGGCTTGAAACAGATTTGGAAAAAACGGATTTCATGCGACTTTGGACTGTTCACTCTTGCAACATGGGATCAGATTCAAATCGGAAAGGCACATAAATCAGATTTTTTTTTTTACTGGCAGTGTGAACAAAGCCTTTAGGATGAAACCCCTGCAGCTTTAGCAAACGTAGCAGCGCTCAAATGAAGTTGTGCGTACGCATCAGTAAGACACCGAGTCGCCTCACTTGATCTTCCACAGTGGTTCTCTTGTGATGAAATCGTCTGGCCAAGGCTTGTTGTTTTTGTAGCTGTGCCATTTGCACTGTAGTTTGTGTTAGCGTTAAACCTCTGGGATTTTTTTTTCTGGCTAAAAAGTTTCACAGCTCGACTCCGTGGTTGGATTCAATGAAGAATTTAAGGCATTAACAGAAATTGATCGTAGGATCTTGCGGTGAGCACACTGCGCCCATGGTTCTCAAATGCCCCACGAAGGGAAATATCCCATCAGTCCTCATGTTGGTTTTGTTGAGAAATCGAGCCTGTTTTGGTCGAGGCGAGCGTTGTTTAGTGCGCGTATTTTAAAGAGAAATTCTGGCCGGCTACCGCAGGAGACCATATGGGCTATGGCTGAGTACGTCAGTGTGGCGGCGTGGGGGAGAATGTTACACATTGGCTGTGAATGTTGAGACGGGGCCAGTGTTTCACTCGCACAGCACTCCAATGCCTCTGTACAGTGTTCCCCCTCCTTTTATGCCACCATTCCACCTCTCCCCCTTTTCCTCCTCCAATAAATGATCCTTTTGTTAGTGTTTTTTGCTGCGGCGCGCTGGCGGGCCTCAGCAGGGCCAAACCCCAACACTAGCAAATTCTCCTGAAAGTGTTTCCCCTTATAGTCCATAATTTGTCTCTTTTCTAGTCGACTTTCCTGACTCCTTTCTTGCATTCTTTTTTTTTTTTTTTTTTTTATTGTAGTTTTTTTTCCCCCCCTTCTTCCTCATCCAACATCACGACTGATGGCTTTTTCACATCCCTTCCCTCCCGTCTGTTAACTAATCTTTCTGTTGTTCATCATTTTCGCCTGTTTCTTTCTTGTTTGTACGGCTTTCATTTACATCGTTTTGCAAGTCTCGCTTTGTCCTCAAATCATGGCAGAAACTTTTAAAAAAATAACGTGGAAACGGACGCAAACGTCAAATGCAACAATAACAGAATGATGCATGATGGTTGCTGTTTAGATGCAATTAATTACCCAATATGCACAGATAGCGTCTGCTTTTCTAAAAAGTCCTGATCTGTAATTACAGGAATTACTTTGGCTCTGCTTCGACATGTGGCCACTTCTGATGGCCTCTTGTCAATTTCCAATTACAACCAAACGCCATTACAAACTCGCTACATTGAAAACCAGTGTTCACAACCGTTGTTTTTGTTTTTTAAATATATATATATTTTTGGGGCATTTTTCAGCCTTTATTAAAGACAGTGAGAGAGACAGGAAACGGGGAAAGACAGGGAGAGACATGCAGCAAAGGTCGCCCAGGCTGGGACCCAAACCTGGGGACGCCACAGACCGCACTCCGCGGCATGTGGCCTTAACCCACCAGCCACGAGCGCCCCACTTGTTGTTGTTTTTAAATGACATTGGTATTAGTGGTCGACAGACATGGGTTTTTCAGTGACTGATGCTGATTTTTAGAAAACAAGATATATAATGGTTGTTTGTTTTTTTTTGGTTTGTTTGCTTGTTTGTGTTTTTGCATGCGATATAATAACAAATGAGACAAATAGCTGTTCTTAAATGAACATTTATTTAACACTGCGACTGTGTACACTGTCTCTGTTAAAGTCTTACCGTTTCCTGCCAGATAATCCAGCATTGGCATGTTTCCCCACTGTTTCAGGAAACCCATTTCCATTGTTTTAAGGCACCTGTCTGCATGCAAATTGACAAAAAGGAGGGGGGGGTCCTAGCATTGTTCCACAGAAGCCGCACTGACAAATCTACTTATCGAATGTGACTGCAGATGGGTTTTTTTGGCCTTGTGAGTGTAGACATCGTCCAAGGCCGATCATCTCAAAATTCATTTAATCGGCCCCATTAATCGGGCAACCGATTAATGGGGCCGATTAATTGGGCCTTTGGGCGCTAACCCTGACCAATCAGCAATAAAAAACAAAGTTACTCCTTGTTGCTGAAACTCAACTGACCACATCCAAGAGTTATCAAGGTGCAAACAACTTCGTAAGTCATCCACCTCAAACACATTTACTGATCAATACTACAGTTATTGCAGAAGCTGAATGCTCCACTATGGTTATTTGTCCACTTTATCCTAGAATATGTGTCATCAATTGTTTAATACTTTGTGGTCTACTTTCAGGAGAAAAAAAAAGCATCTGTTTCTTGAATACTGTCGTTCTTATCGGGGCAAAAAATGACCCATGCCTTTTTTTTAAAAATAATTCTACATTTCTTTTACCTCAACACCTTCTGAAAAACAAAGTTAATTGTTTTAGTAGTGTACCACGTATACGTGTCGAATCCTCTAGTTTCCATCAACCTAGAACTTTTAGCCAACGCTCACTGCAGTAAGAACTGTGAATAACACAGATTTAATCGGTATTACCAAAATAAACAAAAAAAAAAAGCATTCCCCGGGTTCATTCATTGGGCAGGCGGGTGACTGAGACTCCCTCACAGGGAGTCTCAGTTCTGGAACAGATGGAATTGACCACAGTAGTAGGCGTTGTGCCAACAACAATCCTATTGAGCGCCGGTTATGTAATATTTAAAAATAACCTCTCAGGATTTAGATAATGAGGAAAGTCATAGATGACCTGTTTTACTCTAAGTAGGGTTTTGTAGAAATTAAATGAAATTAGCATCAGTCAACACAAAAAAAATGTGATATGCGTTTCAACCCCGTGGCAAACGCGTGATGGCTGTCGGTTGTTGTTTCCCCACGTAATGTTGGAGATCGGCATGTCACCAGAACAGAGTAGATGTAGAGAGAATTTCAGGACAAAATGCAGATTTAAATCGGCCACCGCTTCCGTCGTAGCCTCTGGGAAATCATGTGAGACAATTTTATTAAGCATGCTTTCCAGCTGTTCCTTATTACCCAATTATTGTATTTTCTTCACCATCTGGATAGGGATGTGTATGCCAACCTCAGAATAACCCTAAAGGTTGAAATGACTTTCCTGAGATGCACATCTTGCAGGATGACATTGAAAATGAAGTGATGTTTTTATAACTTCTGGCAATGGTTAAAATAGTCCATAAACACCTGAAGTATAAAATTTGTTATGTGGAGTGAAATTCGAAGTTGAATCTGTAAATACATTGCATTCAAATTTTCTCTGCGCTGGTAAAAGTGTTGGGCTCGTCCAGAAAAAAATGTAGATGGGTAGTAGTGTGAACAATACATGCACAATATCATCTTGTAATTCACCAAATTAAAAGAGCCGGTAATAACGATGAACACGTTAGGCGGTGGTTAACTTTGATGCACCAGATCAATCGAAAAAGCAACTTTGTTTTGCCTATGTAATATGCCGCAGACGTGTCTGCCACCTTCTGGGTGCAGCGAGCGGCTCGCGGTCAGCTAACAAGTGATGTTAGCACCCGTGGGATAGAAACGTGATTCCCAACACGCGGGAAAATATGAGACAAAATATACAACACAACGGGAAAGTAAAAGTGGAATTAAAGAATGGATAGACTGTGAGGCTGGGGATGACACCAAAACTTTTCGTCTGTACTGCAAATAGACCCTATCGCATATAGTCACTTACGAGCCAACGTAGGGGGCGCTATTGTGTAAATCAGATCAGACAAACTAAGAAATAAATAGTAAATACACACCTTGCACCTGCTGTCCGATGCAGCTTCGGGCTTCACGCGGCTTTGTTTGCTTCGATACTTCCAAGTTCTACGAGTTCGACGTGAGGCTCAGTAAACACCCAAAAGCCATCATCGCATTTGTGTTTTTTTAGTTTTTTTAAAATTCTTTCATTTGTCCAATCGCAGTCAATAAGCACCGAGCGCAAACATCGCTAATACGAAGCGGCGGTAACTGTTTCAAAGTCCCGTGTCCACGGCCCAGCTGTCCGGTTCACATCGCCAACAGAGCCGTACGCTGTAGTCAACCGCTGTCGCTTCCTCTCCGAACCTTCATGGTCGCACTCTTCCAAAATTGGATAAAGTTGCGTGGCTTTCTCGTAGACACATGTAGAAATAAAACCTATTTTCCAGGTGCTGCGACGCGAAACAGTTCACTGTATGAAAGAGACTGGAAATTCGGTTGCCTTCCAAAATCTCTGGAAGTTGACGACGCAGTGCATTCTGGGTTGATTTTTGGCTATATGCGATAGGGTCTGTTAGCGACAGCGAACTCAAAACACTTTTCCAGAACACGTGCGGCATCAGCGCATGCTTCCAGACCTAACCCTGACCTCCGTTACATTGCTGCTGACAGCCCGCTTAAGCAGGACTGTTTACATTTGTTTACTATTGTCTAATTGGGTAAAATTCACGTCTAACGACCTCATTGGATCTGTGTGTAATTGTGTGCACACAATTGGAAATAAATCCTAATTCAGCCTTTTTTAGTTTTTAATCAGTTGATTATTGCACAGCCAGTTGTTAGAAATAGATTTGCAGTAAATATATTCTGTTTTGTTGTTTGTTTGTTTTTTGCACTCGCTTGGGGAAAATGCCAACCATTAGATTGTGAGAATCGACTTTTTTTTAAGGCTCTGATGTAGTTTGTAATAATATTTTCCAGAGAGTTAAAATGAAGTTATTTATTGATGGAAAAACAAATCTTGCATTGACAAATTAAGATGCGTTTTACCAACACAATATTTCTGAGAATACACCAGAAAAACACAAAATGTCTACATTCCAAATCCAGGTTTCCATAATTATATATTTTAAAAAAACAGTAGAAGTTTGAAAACTATACAAAACAATTAAACATAAAATTGCATGAAG